>CAUDNR010001343.1:0-16089 GCA_958430865.1 Entrophospora sp. SA101 | reverse complement strand
ATTATTTGCTGATACAATAATTATTTGCTGAGTAATATCACATAAAACTTTTCCAAAAACTTTTGATCCCTACTGTACTTAACCTCATTTCTTGTCAAATCTGAAAAACTAGATGCAGTAAAAGATTTAACCTGCCGAATCTTATCGTTCTTTTGTGTACCATAGCCTGACTGAGATCTTTCGAAAGTTTTTCTTTAACTACGTCAATATCAAAATACAATTTATGAAATTGATTAGATATGTCTTCCATATTGGCATCTTCGGAAGATGTGTTGATTAACGGTTCATCGGAGATTGGAATGATGGATAACTCTTTCGTGTTTTTGTGCCCCTAGGCTTGCCTTGACAAGTATCTTCTTTTTCTTGGAATTTTCTTTTCTTTCTGGATGTCTCGTGAATAGAAATGACCGAGATATTGCCTGTTGGGGCAGTACCTATCATGACCAGTAATTTGTTTTCGCCTATGTTTATGTATGCGATTCTTGCTTTTTTGATACTTGCAGTTATATGGTTCATGGTAATTAAGCCTATATGAGATGCAAGGAAAAAAGAGTCTACTCAAAATGTGCTTTTATATAAGTAAATTTTTCAATGTGGTAGTACACAAAAGTAAGAATAAATTTTTCGAATTGGTAGTACACAAAAGTGCGATAAATTTTTTGAATAAAAAAAGCGAAACCGGGATTATACGTGGATCGAGTAGCTGAGAATTTATTACCTATTTGAATCTAAAAAGTTTTGATTTAAGTATCGAAAAGTATATTAAGTTCATAATCTATAGGATTAATCATTTCTTCTATTTCATATTCCGACCAGGGATGCAACCACATATTCTTATTAACATGATTAATACGATTTAATAAATCGCCTCTTTCTCTTTTTCCGATTAATTTATTTTGTAACATGCATTTTTCTACCTCTACTAGTTCGTAGTAGAATTTATGACATTCCCCATCTAAAAATCTCATTCTTTCGATGTGTTTTTCATAGTCATCAGTATCCATGCAGTCGCTAAATTGCCTACCCTCTTCTTCCCAACATTGTTCTTTAAGCTGTATCTCCATATATCTTACTGACACTGTTTTCCAATATTGGTTTTTAAACTTTTCGCGCCTCATATGCAATTCATGTTTCACTTCCTTATACCAAGTATGGTTAATCCATAAAGCTATACTAAGACTAACCAATGGGAGTTTTTGAACGATTATTGCAATTGTATCTGGAAGCAGAAATGGATTATATGAATACATTTTTATTGTGAATTTATTAAAACTTGTGGATTTTTTAATTGATTTTTCGATGTGGTAATACACAAAAGCGTGAAATTTTTCGGTAGTACGCAAAAGTAAGAATAAAATTTTCGATCCAGTAATACGTAAAGGTAATACGTCAAAGTATGATCCAATTTTTTAATCCAGTAATACGTAAAGGTAGTACGCCAAAGTATGATCCAATTTTTTGATCCAAAGTAATAATCCGATCGTGACATTTTTATAGTGATACGCAAAAGTATGATCCGTCAAAGTATGATCCAATTTTTTAATCCAATAATACGCAAAAGTATGAGCCAATTTTTCAACCCGGTAGTACGCCAAAGTATGAACCAACTTTTTGACATGAAGTGGTAGCACACCAAGGTGTTTTTTTCGGTAGTACGTCAAAGAGAGAAGTTTTTCAGGAAAGAGGTAAAAATCGGTAGTATATAAAGTGATACGTAAAAGACCAAAATTTTTCAAATTGGTAGGACGTCAAAGCATCAACCATACGATGTTTCACTTCCTTATACCAAGTATGGTTAATCCATAAAGCTATACTAAGACTAACCAATGGGAGTTTTTGAACGATTATTGCAATTGTATCTGGAAGCAGAAATGGATTATATGAATACATTTTTATTGTGAATTTATTAAAACTTGTGGATTTTTTAATTGATTTTTCGATGTGGTAATACACAAAAGCGTGAAATTTTTCGGTAGTACGCAAAAGTAAGAATAAAATTTTCGATCCAGTAATACGTAAAGGTAATACGTCAAAGTATGATCCAATTTTTTAATCCAGTAATACGTAAAGGTAGTACGCCAAAGTATGATCCAATTTTTTGATCCAAAGTAATAATCCGATCGTGACATTTTTATAGTGATACGCAAAAGTATGATCCGTCAAAGTATGATCCAATTTTTTAATCCAATAATACGCAAAAGTATGAGCCAATTTTTCAACCCGGTAGTACGCCAAAGTATGAACCAACTTTTTGACATGAAGTGGTAGCACACCAAGGTGTTTTTTTCGGTAGTACGTCAAAGAGAGAAGTTTTTCAGGAAAGAGGTAAAAATCGGTAGTATATAAAGTGATACGTAAAAGACCAAAATTTTTCAAATTGGTAGGACGTCAAAGCATCAACCATACGAGAAAGGCTTCCAGAGGCGTAAAACATAGCGTACTCGTGGTAGTATGTCAAGGTATAATTACTACAGAAAAATATTAATATATAAAAATTATACTTTGGCGTACTACTGGCGGTAAACAAAATTTTTGATTCGGTAGTACGTAAAAGTATGATCCAATTTTTTGATAGTAAAACGACAAAGCATAGGTCAATTTTTTACATAAAGTGGTAGTATTCAAAGCATCAACTATGCGAGAAAGCTTTCTAGGGATCCAAAACATAGCGTACTCGCGGTAGTACGTCAAAAGTAAAATTATTACAGATATATATATATTATAAAAAATTGGTGTCTGCCAAAAGTATTAACTATGCAAGAAAGAGTTCTAGGATCGCAAAACATAGTATACTAGCGGTGTCCGCCAAAAGTAAAATTATTACAGATATATATATTATAAAAAATTATGCTTTTGACGGACACAAAATAACTGCTAACAATTCGGCACTACGTGCCTCATCCTCGATTGATATTCGAATGCATTATAACAGTTAACAATTTGGCACTACCTGCCTCATCCTTAATTGATGTTCGAATGAATTATATGAAGCTAACAACTGCTAACAATTCGGCACTACGTGCCTCATCATCGGGTGATATTCGAATGAATTATAACAGTTAGCAATTCGGCACTACGTGCCTCAAACCTGGCATTCGAATTCAAGATACAAGGCCAAAATAAGTATTTCCCTGGAGTGCTACTTATAGATGACCGTCCACACGTGTGGACGATGGACACAAATGCTACATGGCGGATACTGAAATCGCGGAGACAGATTTTTTCGATCAATCGTCATCCAAATGACGTTGAACTCGTGAATCAATCGTAACCCGAATGACTTGAGTTTTGCGATTGAGCCGTCACTCGAATGACTTGAATTTTGCAATCGACCCATCACTCGAATGACTTTGAGTTTTATGACACACCCATCACTCGAATGACTTGAATTTTGCAATCGACCCATCACTCGAATGACTTTGAGTTTTATGACACACCCATCACTCGAATGACTTGAATTTTGAAATCGACCCATCACTCGAATGACTTGAGTTTTATGACACACCCATCACTCAAATGACTTGAATTTTGCAATCGACCCATCACTCGAATGACTTGAGTTTTATGACACACCCCTTATAGTAGATACATAACCTAGCTAAGTAGAAACATAATCTATTAGATTATGTTTCTACTGGTGGAATATGATAATGATTTTTTTTTAAAGAGCAATTATTATTATCATCAGATGATGATGATGTTAATTCAACACAGGATTCAATTGATTGAAACCATTTTTTATCATTTTTTATATCTTCAGTGGTTACACGCTTCTTAACATCTGGTTCAAGTATACGATACATTAAATCTCGACAGCCATGTGGTAATCTTTCAAATGGTTCATACAACCCAGTACTTTTTGCTTCCAAATAATCTAAATAATTCAGATCTGTTGATGATGCCATTCTGAATGGAATACCTTTATACAAATAATATACAATTCCACATACCCATATATCTACTAAACAAGCATCATATTCTTTGGTTTCAAATTGTTCCTGTAATAATAAGAATTATTATTATAAATATATAAAAATAATAATAAATATAAAAATCTTATAAAGATTACTTACAGGAGCAATATATGGTTCAGATCCACATAAACCTTTAAATTTATGGATTGATTCTTCCCAGCATGTCCTAAAAACATAAGATACACCAAAATTTGTAATTTTTAAATTTCCTTTTACATCCAACAATAAATTTTTAGGTTTTATGTCTCTACATAAAAAAAGAATTGTAATTCATAAGTATTTATTTAACACAAATACATGGTAAAATGTTTCAGTCAATCAATTAAATAGATTTTAATAATAAAGGATACCTATGAGCAACTCTCATTGAATGAAGATAATTAACTCCCATTATAAGTTGTTTAAAGCAACAATCTATTTCTAAAATAGTCATATGATCTGCTTTTATTGCAGAGTATAAGCCACCACCAGCTAATGATGTATGACGAAACTTTTGACTTTAGTCATTGACGTGACGAAAGTACTGACTAAAGGTGGTTTCTCACCAAGTGCCATTTTGACGATTTGACGAAAGTAAAAAGTGTTGACAAAAGTAAAAAGTGTTGACAAAAGTAAAAAGTTTTGACAAAAGTAAAAAGTGTTGACAAAAGTAAAAATTGTTGACAAGTAAAAATTGAAATTTTTTTTTGTTTTATATATATATATTTTTTTTTTTTTTTTTTTTGCAAAAGATTGTTAGTTTTATTTTATATATACACTCCCTGGACAAAAGTATTTGATCACGTGTTTACATTAATTAGTAAAAAACCTACATAACAACATCACACGAAATTTATAATATTATGCACCTAGGTTTTAATAAATATATATTCGAAATTTCACGTCGCTAGCTTTCATGTATCAAATTTAATTAAAAATTTTCAAAAAAGTTTTTTTTCATGATCGCCCAAAATTGAAATTATTTATTAAATAAAAATTCAATATCTTGTTGGCCAGCCATTGTTAGAAATACATGCTTCTATTCTTCTTGGCATGCTTTCAATAAGTTTGTTTAATTTTTCGAATGGAATTTGGGTCCATTCTTCTTTCAATACAACTTCCAATTCTGACACATTTTTACAATGACTGCTTCTCTTTTTCAACCGTCTTTCCAACTCATCCCAAAGATGTTCAATAGGGTTGAGATCGGGGGATTGTGAAGACCAATTTGATAATATTTCTATATTGTTTTCTACAATCCAATTTTGAACAGCTTTTGCGGTGTGAACTGGGGCGTTGTCATCTTGGAAATAATAATTTCTATTATTAAATTCATTTTCAACTAAGGGTAACAAATTTTCTCTTAATATTTCAATATAGTCCCAACAATTCATCTTTCCATCCACCTTAACCAAAGGACCCAATCCTTTTCCAGAAAAACACCCCCAAACCATTACCCCACCACCACCGTGTTTTACTGACAGGACAATGTTCTTAATATCATAATGTCTCCCGTTTTCTCTCCAGACAAGACTTGGACCATCATTTCTGAAAACATTAGATCGTGACTCATCACTCCGAATCACAGTATTCCATTTTCTGACACTCCATCTTCTTTTTTCCAAACACCACCTTAATCTCTTTTCTCTTTGTTTTTCAGTCAACAGAGGTTTCACCACAGCAACTTGTGAATAAATTCCAAGCCCATGGAGATTTCTACGAATTGTTTTTGTAGAAATCTCAACACCACTAACTTCGATGAATTTCTCCCGTATCTGGTCAGCAGAAGCACGATTATTATTTTTTACTACTTTTTCTAATTTTTTCTGATCGTCTTTGTCTAAAATTTTGGGTCTTCCACTTCGTGGTGCACTTTTTAGCTCACCAGAATAATGAGTGATTGTATACTGGACAGTGCTATATGGAATTTTCATAATCTTAGAAATTTTTCTTATAGAAGCTCCACTTAAATTAAAACCCAAAATTTTACTTCTTTCAACTACTGTTAATTCCGAATTTTTTACTTTTGTCATCTTAAAAAATTTTAAAGATTATCAATTTTTCATTGATCGCGAATTCAGATGTTATTACTATTTTTTTAACCACTAATTTTCTAGACATGATAGAAACACGAAATTTCATATATTTATTCTTCAAAACAATATCCCTCATTTATGTAAAATTTACAAATTTTTATTATGTAGATTTTTAAAAAACATGAAAATATAGCAAAATGTTTAAATTTTTTATTTGGATTTTAGTTTTTTATTATTAATCTTGATACTTGGAAGCTAGCAACGTGAAATTTCGAATATATATTTATCAAAATCTAGATGCATAATGTTATAAATTTCGTGTGATGTTATTATGTAGGTTTTTTATTAATTAGTGTAAACACGTGATCAAACACTTTTGTCCAGGTAGTGTATATTGATGGATGAGGAATTTGAACTTGTTGCTGAATTAAATGACTGGGTGAAAAAGGTTTCTACAGTTTCAGGAAAAAATATAAAAATTCAATCACACAATAAATTTAAACAACAAGACTTATTTATTGGTTTTGATTCCAATGAAACCATACAAAGTTTGATTATAAATATAAAAAGAAAATATCCAGATGATGACAATGAAGAAATACTTGAAAAATGCAAAGAATGTCTTGTTGCTATAGCAACTTCGGATGGTATGGTTAGATCTGAAAATTCTTTATTAAAACATGAAGAGATACTTAAATGGAAAGAATATTATTTTAAAATACAACATCATGATAGTCTTTTTGACTATTTTAATGCATTATTGAAACAAAATGATCCATATATGCCAGAAGCAGAAGGAAAACAAGTTATTGTTAATACATTTTCAAACATTAATACTGATATAGAAGCTTGTCTGTCAAATAAGATCAGTTGTCAAGTAGATAAACTTTCAACATTTAAATCTGAAACACAATTTCAAAATAGAATCAAACATTTTTGGCAGGAATCTGATAAACAAATATTCATTCTTCAATGTGATATAACAACTGTCAATGTGGGATGTATTAAATTAGCTAAATTTATTATTGAACAATTACGTGGAGAATTCTTAATTAAAAGACACAATAGCAACAACAAAATTCCAATGAAACATATGCATGTATAATTTTACACATTCACCATGAGCAAGAAACACCTTTTAATTTCATGTGTGGATGGGAGCAAATTACTATTGAAACATTGCAAGTCCAAGATAAACCTTTATCCAGCCTTTTTGGAAAAATCTATGGCTGATATTATCAATACTATATATCCATTTGAAGATATCTTGAAACAAGAATTATTATGGTGTTTATCATGTATGGAATATCCTCATTCACAGAAATCATTAGATCATATTAGGTATGTATTTATTTATTTATTTATTTAAAAATTTTAGTAATTGTTTTTTTAAATAATAATGTGTTTTTATTTTAGGGTTCTAATTACACAAATTCCAAATAATAAAAATCTGGTCACATATTTAAAGGACAGAACACAAAAATGGTTGGAAACAAATCCTGAACCAGATTGGCAAAACAAAGTTGCATCAGACAAAAAACTTTTATACCCATATTCTTCATTTTCAGGTGCATTACAAGCATATTTACGTATCATTATTCGAAAACCAATTGCAAAACTTTTATGTGCAATTGAAAGGTTATCAGCAACCAGTACCTTATTTTTGATTGATGGAATGCAATCTCAGAATCTACTTGAGTTCTGGATAAAATGTTTTATGGATCAAAAAATTGTGAACATTGATGAAATATCAGATCCTAAGCCAGATGGATATAGTATATCTGTAAATAATTATAATCTTGAACTTCCATTTTCATTTTGTTTTGTGAAAAGAATTGAATCATTTAAAGAGTTATTTGAAGAAGAAATAAATCAGTACAATGATAATGAGGGAAATATTGATCCTAAGACTGGAGAACTTTACCATCATTTTTTCAATGGTTACATAAAAGGCTTTTCAATTATTGTTAAAAATTCCATACCATCATTCAAACAATCTTTATTAAATTTATACCCACATTTGTACTTCAATGATTTTGTTAAGTTAATTTCCTCTGACGATCCTGCTGGTTATGAAAATTTGGCATCTTTACTTACAAAACTTATAGGGGAAGAGCAAATTTTGGATACAGTTTTTTTACATGCATATTTGTGGAGGAATGCAAAGACTGTTTTAAATGAATATCAATCAAAATTTCCAAAGGTTAAGATAACAGATTGTAATAACTCTGAATCTTTTGAGCATTCACAAGTTAAGGAGATGGTAAGGGTCATATTATATTATATTAGTGAATTACAAAACTTGACACATAATATTTTTGAACAATGGCAACATGATGTTAGAAAAGTTTTATCACTTGGAATGAAAGTTTTGAAAGGCCAACAATTACTTTCTCATCAAATGCTAAGTATTTGTAATGATTTCGCAAATACTATTCTAATGTCAAATATAAAAGAAATAATTGAAATTGGAAAGGAATCAAATGAACAAGAAATTCCTTTAGCTGATTTTATTAACAAGGTCTTTGATGTTCTTTACCAAATTGAACCAATTGATAAATATTCAAGTATTAATGATGCTTATAAAGAAAAATTGACATCAGAGCAAGAGAATGAAATTGCATCTGTGGTTTGGTTTGCTAATAATCAACAACACCAACCACAACAATCAACAATGATGATTGATCAAAGGGCAAAAATACCAGCAGATGCACTTATTGTAACATTGAAAAGATTTATGTTAAGATTTTTGTCTGCAGAGTCAAAAGATTACTCAAAACATCTATTGAGTATTTATTTAAAAAATGAGGATTTATATTTCTGGCCATTAGGAATTGATGAAGCAATAATTGGATTGTTTCCAGATACATTATTGGTTTCACATACATTTGCTACATATGAATTCTGTGTGCAAAGATCAAATATCAAAAATAAACTGGACAAGATAATAATCCAGCAAGAAAGGGCAAAACAGATTTGATAATATGTAAACACAACATTTTTTTATTTTTTTATTTATTATATAAACTTTTAACATTTTGAATTTGTTAAAATTATTGAAAAGTAAACCTTTTTAAGCATGTGTTCTTCCTACATTTTTTTCATTGAATAATTTCAAGCACTTGCATAAGAATTATAAAAAAAATTTATTTGACTATTTCAAAATGAATGATTAATTTAATTTAATTAATGGAAGAGAATCAAAAAGAAAAAATTAATTTTAATAAATTATGCTCTATTATAATGAAAGCTATAATTAATAATGATATTTACAAAAGCGTTTTCCATTCCTTTTTGTTTCATTATTTTTTTTATTAATAACGAATTATGAAGGCAAGAAAAGGTGGAATCAATGATCCAATTTATATAATTGTAATATCAGAAATTTATTTTGCAGTATTTTTTGTTTTATCTGTAAAAGAAAGTTTTTACAAAATAAAACGAAATCTTTATTTATTATTATATTTTGTAGGAAGAAGGTGACAATAGAAATGGTTCGATATATACATCTTCATCACCGCCATCATCGTTGCCAATATCAACACCAAAAACAATTTTTCCAACACCAATATTAGCATCTTCATCTTCTTCATTAACAGAACCGTTATCGTCATCTTTACTAACAACAACAGCATCTTCTACTACTAATAGTATTAATAGTTCATCATTTGTAATAAAATTAGAACCAGAAGGAAATGAAATTGAGAAAATGAATCATACAATTAAGGTAATTTAAATAAGTGGTGTTGGTAGAGAAAGATTGATTAATTATCTGCTTGAACGTGATTCTTTAATTTTCAAATTTTAAATAATAATAAAAGCAAGAAGAAATCGATATTTCTTTATTACCAATTATTACATCAAGAAGACACGCTTCAACACCTTTATTTTACAACAACAAGAATTCATCATCATCTTCGTTACCATCATCATCTGTTTCTAATTCTTCTTCTTCTTCACTATATCCATTACCATCATCGCTTTCTTTACTAAACACAAACAATACAAATCGTTGGAGCCCACATGATGATTCTCGATTATTAACAGGATTGGTTGAATTTGGTGGTAAATGGGCTTTGATTTCTAGAAATCATTTTAATGGTAACAAATCATCTATTTCTTGTAGAAGAAGATTTGAAGCATTATCCAGAAAAATTCTTCAAAGAAAAAAAATTGATTAATGGGTGGTGACGAAGAAGGAATATTTTTCTATTATGTTTTTTATTTTAATAATATATATAATAAAATAAAGAAACTAATTATATTATAATAATCAAGCTTTTCTTGATTTAAAAGTTATAATTGGAATGGTGACTTTCAGATTTTAAAAAAATTTCCTTAATATTATAAGGGCGGCTCGACTCTTAGGCTCTGACTGATACATGAAACCGAAATGATAAATGATAGAAATTATTTTAACATTGTTTATTACATCATTTAATAAATTTTGAAAAAGTAACAAATTTTTTATTGTCTGTGAGTAAATGCTTTAGAAGATCAATTGTTTATCTGACGAAAAGTTTTTATACCATTTCTGACAAATCTTCTAAAGAATATATATAAATCTTTTTGTGAAGACAATAAATAATCAACGAAATTAAACATTCTGTATCAACTTTTTGAAAATGTCTGCAAGTTTATTTATATATAAAGACCATAGATGTGATTGGACTTCATAAATATATAGGACATCATATTATATCAAATTACGATGCCACCCACCTCCAACTGTGCAGGTGCTTTTTTCCGCAAACAAAGTTCTATCTTACCACTTTCTTAGGAGCGACAACAATTGTATTATATGTTCAAAATTTTAATGTTCAGATATACAGAATCTATAATATTAATAATGCAATATAGCGAATGACGATAAAAATATTGGAAAGTTGATTAATTTTTAAACCTTTA
This sequence comes from Entrophospora sp. SA101, assembly GCA_958430865.1. Lineage (NCBI taxonomy): Eukaryota > Fungi > Glomeromycota > Glomeromycetes > Entrophosporales > Entrophosporaceae > Entrophospora > Entrophospora sp. SA101. The sequence continues at coordinate 5,192 of CAUDNR010001343.1, read as the reverse complement.
AGGCCTCTTTTTATTAATAGAATTTAGATTGTAAAAATAGGAATAATTTTTGACATTACGTATAATCGTCCTGCTAATTTATTTTTTAAAATTTCGATCATGAGACTATTTTGAAGTCGAACTCAAAGCCAATTCTTCATTCACTCGGGTGCCAAATTTTTACATTATTAGTCAATATTATCAAACTTCAGTAATTTATTATTTCAATTGCACATGTAAAAAGATTTTGACGAATATAATAAAGGGTGGCATGGAACTTATACCGGTTACATTAATAACATCTATCTATTACATAGAATTCCCAATTAGTGAATTTGACATTTAAACCATTCTCGCTTAATTCCAAGTCCATGAAGTCTTGAACTATATTCTACAAGATGGATCTCACGAATAAATAAATTAATGATTGTGAGACAAACCAATGAAATGAAGTGCTGGAGGGAGTTGATGAACTTTATCAAGATAACTTTTGTATCTGACTGAAATTTGGCAATTAGTATTAATATTAATTAAAAACATTTCGAAGTTCAATCATCTAATTGTCTTTATCAAAAAAGAAACAATCTATTTCTATGGTAAAATTTTAGAGCGGCACAGGTTATAAAGTCTTCATTACCATTAATAGAATTAGAATTATTAAAAAACTACTACTATCTGGGTAATTATGATTTACCATTAGTAAATAAAATAAACAATTCTCTTTATTATTTTATTCAGTGTTTTAATTATTATTAAATCTATTAATATTATATCAATCATAAAACCACAAATTAAACAATTAATTAAAACCCAATATGCTATCAACGTCGATTTTAGTTCTAATCTTGGTTGCTCATTTGAGCCAAAGCATCATTATTTTGATCTCTAACTTCCGAAATAACCTTGAAAATTCGTCCCCTTTCTTCTTGTTCAGCTGCAGTACCAACTTTCTCGAATGCCTCCTCACTCCTATCAAGTAAACGTACCAAATCTGTATCTGGAATAATCTCATCCCCTAACTGAGCCAATTGAACTTTCTCATTATCTTCTCCTGCTAAAATTTCTTCCAATTCAGCTAGACTGGCAATTGGATTGTCACGAGATGTTGGAAGCTTGAATTTTCCTTTATGGATAACCAATTTTTCCAACTTTCTTTTGGCAGATGCTTTCTCTAAAATCTTACATTCTATAGTATTTGCAGTTACCATTCTGTAAATTATAACTGGTCTCGTTTGTCCAATACGATGTACACGATCTTGTGCCTGTAAATCTATTTGTGGATTCTAAAGGAGGGTGGAGTAAAAAGTCAATATATTGAATACTATGTATTAAATATAGTAAGAAGTATAACTATACCCAGTCACTATCATATATAATAACAGTATCGGCTGCAGTCAAGTTAATGCCCAACCCGCCAGCACGTGTTGAAAGAATGAATAATTTTATTTTAGGATTTGTATTAAATTCTTGGATCTATAATCAATCAATATGTATAATTAGAACATCACACACACACAATATAATTTAAGACACCAAGACACGAACAAAACACATACTTGTTTTCTTCTAGTTTCCTGGTCTATGCTACCATCAATTCTACACAATTGCCAGTTTTCATATGTAGTAGCCCAATCTTCAATAATGTCAAGCATAGTTGTGAATTGTGAAAATATTAGAACTTTATGGTCGCGTTCAAATAGCGCATCAAGCAATCTCTTCAACAATATCATTTTTCCGGAAGCGGCAATCAATTCTTTAGATATTTGGTAGGTATCTGTTTCTGGATCAACAGGCCAATCAAACAAATAAGGATGATTACAAATTTTGCGCAGCTGCATAACTGCATTCTGTAATTTCATGCAATTGACAGATTTGACTACATAATAAACAAATAGATGAAATAATGGTGTATGAGTAAGTAAGTAATTGGTGAATAATAATAAAAATAATTCTAAAAATAATTCTAAAATAAATAGCTTATAACTTACCAACTCTGTTAGTTTTTGTTTCTTTTTCAGCTATAATATTGTTTTCTAGCAACTCTTCTTGGCTAATTTCATCTTCACCTTTCTCAATAACATCAAAAAATTCATCATCTGTCATTTCTTTATAAGCTCTTGGTTTCAATCTACGTAATTTGCTACCTCGAATGTAACTTTCTGATATTGAATCTGGGTTATTATTAATGATATCGTTGTTATTACTGCTGGTGCTGTTGTTGTCAGCATTTTGGATGGCATTTTGGTTATTGTCTTTGTTATTTTCATTTTGGTTGCTATTGGTCTCGTTGTTGTCGAGAAAATCAACTTTTTATAGAACGTAAATGTGGCGATAAAAAATATGATGAGCATAATTGCATATACACATATACATTGTAATTAGTTTATAGATCATTATTACCATTATCGATATCCATCGGATCTACCATCGTATCGCCATCTAACTCTCTGCCTAATTTTTTCCCTAAAAGAAAAGGGCGAATATTTCTACTCAAGATAGCATCATATACTTCTTTTTGTTGACGAGTTAATGGTGCATATAAAAGAAATTCTTTTTTCTTTGGAAGCGCATATTCAACTATAACAACAACCAAAAAATTATATAATTAATTGAATCAATAAAATAAATAAATTTCTTGTCATGCTTATTTTGGCAATAATAGTAATGAATGACATTATACCATCACTTTTCAAGCGACGTAGTAGGAATGGTTTTAAAATTCTATGGAGATTACTAACGACTTCGTTTTGTTGCTCTTTGGCAAGTATGACTGTTTCACCGTCTTGTTGATGAAGTGCGGAAAAATCAAACCTTTACAATAAAAAGTAAATATTAAATATAAATGATATCATGTGATTCATTGACTCATTAATTGGTTCATTGATAAATTACCATTCTTGGAAACTGTCAAGATCGTCGAATATATCAGGTAAAAGGAAATTTAAAAGACTCCATAATTCTGCCAGATTATTCTTTCGAGTTGTTTTTTTTTAAAAAAAATGGTAATTAAGCAAATTAACACATTTTCATTATTTCCAAACAATTTATCACGCAATAATAAGAGCAGCTGCAAATACCTGTAAAGGAGTACCAGTTAAAAGCAATCGATTGGCGGATTGATAGGTTTTTAATTCTCTTATAAGCTTACAATTTAAATTTTTGATACGATGTCCTTCGTCAACTACGATGTATTTCCAGGCATATTTCTTTTTGTTTGCATATTTGAAGAAGAAAAAAAGTTAGATTAAAAGGTATGTAATATTTAAATTAATTAATTAAATAAAAATACTAACTTGAAGATATTTTCGATCATTCATGACAATCTCGTAGCTTGTAACTACAATTGGGAAAGTGTGATCAATTTTTTTAAGTCGTCTACTTCTCATATGTGCACGTTCTTCAATAGTGCCATGATATAGTACAACAGGTAATGTAGGAGTAAATCTATTGTATATGTATATATATTAATTTTTATATTTACATTTACGTGTTTGTAAATATGCATAATGTGTGCTTTAACATGTTTATTTTTACCTGTGAACTTCACTAACCCAATTGGCAAGTGTTGAAAGTGGAGCAACAATGAGAAATGGACCATAGATCTTATTCTCCCAAAGATAAGCTAGAAAAGCAATGGTTTGTAAAGTCTAATTTTTACGTATATATATAACGAAGAGAAAAAAGAAGGAAATAAAGATTATTATTATTTATCTATCAAATAAAAACCACTATATTATTATTAACAAATGATTATATTAAAATATTAATTCATACTTTTCCCAAGCCCATTTCATCGGCCAAGATTCCATTCAATCCATTGTCATATAAACTCACAAGCCATTCAAAACCAGTCAATTGATAGTCACGGAGGATACCACCAGTTACCAATTTTGGTTGACGAGCAGAAATCAATGATCGATCGAAATCACCATTGGTTTGATTATTATTAGTTACTTCCTCATTTTCCAAGTCATCATCTGGTTTGTCCTTCGATGCTTCATCGAGTGGTGCTGTCTGAACATTCAATGACCCGTCTGTTCCAAAACTTTTTAAATATTTACATTAAAATATTAATATTTATTATAACTCCAAAATAGAATAAATAGTTTTCAATTTAATTAATTACCTCGATTCAAAATCATTAAATATTTGTTTTTTTAAATCGTTTTGAAATGTATTTATTGTTGATAATAATACAGCAATTTGTTGAATATTTCTATATTTTTTAAAGAATGCCGCAAGCTGTAAAACTGCCTTTTTCCATTTTTTACCCCAATAGAAAACAATAATAGTAAATAACATTAAAATGGTATAAAAAGTAATAAAAAAATTGATTAATATTTACCTGCAATAGTTGTGATGTCTCTTTATATTGTTTCATTTCTGCCATAATTTTTAATTGATCAACAGCAGTTACTGTGAAATGAAATATTATCATCAACAAATGTTTCATAAAAACATTTTTATAAAACATCTTCGATAATAATCTTACCGAGCATTTGTAATCTTTTTAGAGCAGTGATGGACAATGTCAAGTGTTTTTTTGCATAATCAAGAGATTTTATATCTTGAGTTATTTCTTGTACCATAACTACTGATTGAGCTGCTTTATCGCGTATTTGACTTATCCGTTCAAAAAGTTCCTGTATCCAATTAATGATTGTTAGCGAATTGGAAACAAACCAATAGTATATATTTTTTTTTTCATTATAAACATCTAAATATATTTGTGCATGTGAACCTCGATTTCTTTTTTTGCTTGTTCGACTTCTTCAACTCCTTGTTGATCATCGACTTGTAATCTTGTAAGTTCTCTAATCTCACCCTCTATTTGACGCATTTTTAATTGAAGCTTTTTTGTAGTAACATCAATTGATGCTAATGAATGTTCTAATCAGAATTAAATCAGAGTATATTAACAATCAATTGTGTAAATTTCAGCAAATGCATAAAACAACAAAAAGGTTTAATATAATTACCATTTGGAATGATTTGATTAATATACTCTATCGGATTAAAATCACTTCCATCCAAAGGATCATTATACTTGAGTATTTTGTTAATTGATTGTTCTAATTCTTGTGGAAAATTGAAAATTTCATATTGATCTGTATTATTATTATCATTTTCAGATGAATTTTTATTGTTTATTTCAGAAATTTTATCCATTTTATTTTCTTATGTATGTTTTATAGATGGAAATTTTTTTTGAA
>CAUDNR010001342.1:0-16095 GCA_958430865.1 Entrophospora sp. SA101 | reverse complement strand
GGACATACCAAATTCAAGTGTGATGGTAGTTTTGGCTTGATTAAAAAACTCTATAGAAGAACAAGAGTAGATTGTGTGGGCCATGTGGTTGAAGTGATAAAAAAGTCTAGTCCAGCAGGATTGAATAAAACTCAATGTTATGAAGGTGGAAAAGGTTTTCAATATTTAGATCTTAAAGCTATTTTGGGAATTTATTTTAAGAAACTAAATGGTTTACAAAAGTATCAACATTTTCTTTTTGAAGCATCTAATTTTGGTACAGTGAAAGTTCAAGAAATTGCTAATGGACCTTTTGTTGAGTTCAATTTATTGAAAACCAAGAAAGCAGATATTTTTGAAGAAATTAAATCTTTATCTATTTAGTGTTAACACCACCTCCTTTAGATTATAAAAGGCAAGAATACCTTTATAATAATATTCGACCATTTGTAAGAGATGAATTTAAAGACATTACTTGTCCAAAACCAATATAAAATTTTATTAAAATAATATATTATGGTAGTAAAAGGAATTCCAGCACCTGAAAATAATCAAGAATTAATACAATTAAAAAAGAAAGCTGAAGAACTAGAAGAAATGTTAGTGGAGTTGATTAAGAATAGATGTCTAGTAACAGATGAATATAAAGATGGTATAATTGATACTTTAATAATTAAAAGATTGGGATTACAAAAAGAAAACTTAGAATTAGAAAAGTATAAATTAACTAAGGAAAAAAAAAGAATTGAAAAGGATTATAAAAACTTTGAAAATAACATTACTGAAGTAGTTTCAAAATATTATGAGCCAACTGATGAAGAAATAAAAATAGATAAAGATAATTGAAAAGAAGAATTCATTGAGCAATTAAGAAATGAAGAGAGGAATAGCAAAATAATTAAAACTATTGAAATTATTGAAAATTGAAAGCAAAAAATTAAAGAGGCAAGATTAGATGCTGAAACTCACCTAGCCAAAGAATGAAGAGAAAGACAATTAGCTGAGAAATTAGAGCAATTGGAAGCAGCTAAGAATCAGGAGATAAGTTGACAGGCCCAAGCAATCCAGCAACTAAAACAAGAACTACATTTAGCCAACAAATCTTTGCCAGCATTACCATGGAAAAAGAACAAACTACTATAGTTTGCAAAAAAGATGAGAAAATTCACTTAAAAAGAAACAAGAACAAATAATTAAGTAGAATCTAAGCAAGTCAAACCAACTCATAAAATTCTTTTTTACCAAATCTTTTTTTAATATCTTTAATTTTTAAAAGATAATATTCATTATATTATTTTAAAATTAGACAGCAATTATTTCTCTACTGATTTTCTTTTCTTTCTGGGTTCTTTGTGGTTCTGTGTTAATGTTCTTTTCTTAGTGTTTATTATTTTTCTTTCTTCTTGGTAAATTTCATAGGTAATCCTTTCTTTATCTAAATATGTTTGCAAGGATTTAGTATCTGCTAATTTAAAAATATAAGGAGCAATTTTTTCACCTTGTTCCTTCTTCAAAATACTTCTAATGGTGGTATAATTCTTTGGTTCCATAGTAGATCTGATGTAAATTCGCTTATATTAACTATTTTTATATAGAGGTAATTCTATATATCAAGAGGATAACAAATGGAAGATTTTAATAATCACATTACTAAATTTTGATCCCTGAAATCTTTGGTAATACCATGTTCAGAATAGAAATAATAAAATTTTTTTAAACAAATCTGTAACATTAATACGTAATGGATCATCCGTATCGCCCAAGTGATGTCAAAACTATTATTACTATATTTTATTATAATTCTCGGAGATCTCCGGTAGGAATGGAAAATTTGGCTAATTTGTAAACAGATTAAAATGATTAGAGAATGATAAATAAGGTTATGGGTAGGTACATAATAAAATAAAATAACAATAATAACAATTATTTTTAAATAAATTTTTTCCTTCTAAAAAAAAAACAATGAAAGTAACATTGACATTGCTTTTGATCGCTTTGTTCAGCATTTTTGCTGATGCTGGTATCCATAAGTATGTGTTGCGTATTGTAATTGTAATTTATTCCTCTTCAAAAATATATAAACAAAATTAATTATTACTATATAGGATGAAATTAAAAAAAATTCCAGAGACTTCCTCAGAGAAATTACATCGTTATTCACAAACAGGGGAGTACTTGACCCAAAAATATTTTGGGAACTCTCGTCCCGTTAATGAAGCCAATCAATTATTCGTTCCTGATGCTAATGGAAACGTTGAGCATGGACTCCCTTTGACTAATTTCATGAACGCTCAGGTAAAAATTGTGTAGTAATAATTAACAGTTTTATTATTGTTTGTTGTTATAGTTACTATTATTATTGTATTAATTAAAATTAGAATTAGAATTAGTTATAGTATAGTATTCTTTAAATTATACTCCTTTAATTATTCAAAAAAAAAACACACACACGTTTATTTATATTCCATATATATATATATATATGATAAATCATTGTCATTGATGATGATCATAAAGAAAAATAATTTATGATTTGCATAAAGATATCATTGAATCATTCAAAATCATTGATATACACGCAAACCTTATTTTATATGTATAAATAGTATTTCGGTGAAGTTTCAATTGGTGAACCACCACAAACTTTCACTGTCATATTCGACACTGGGTCTTCCAATTTCTGGGTACCTTCCACACACTGCACCTCTATAGCATGTTTCCTTCATCGTCGTTATGACTCCACCCAATCACAAACCTACAAGGCGAATGGTACTAAATTTGCTATAAGATACGGTTCTGGAAGTTTAGAAGGGATTATTAGTAATGTGAGTGCATAAATATCATTTATTATGATTTTTTTTTTTATATATATGTTTATTATATTAACATAAATAATTTTAATTTGATTTTTTGGGGGTGACGAAAAATAGGATGTTTTAACAGTTGGCGATATTGAAATCACGAACCTAGATTTTGGCGAATCTGTTAAAGAACCCGGGTTTGCTTTTGCTTTTGGCCGATTTGATGGGATTTTTGGATTGGGTACGTGTATACATTAAATACATATATACATACATACATATATATTTATTATATATACATGTATATATTTTTATTTCATTTATTCCTATTAAACTTCTTTCCTGCTACCTCCAATTTCTCTCATTTTATAAAGCCTATGACAGAATTTCTGTTAACGGTGTAGTTCCACCATTTTACCATATGGTTAATCGTGGATTGGTTGACGAACCAATCTTTTCATTTTGGATTAATGATGGTGGGGATGAAAATGGTGGTGAATTGGTGTTTGGTGGTGTGGATGAAAGTCATTTCACCGGCGATATCCATTGGGCCCCAATTAAAAGAAAAGCTTATTGGGAAGTTAAACTTGAAAGAGTCATTTTTGGTGGTGAAGACGTTGAGTTGGAAAATACCGGTGCTGCTATTGATACCGGTACCTCACTTTTGGCAATTCCAAGTGTTATTGCTGAATTAATCAACAAACAGATTGGCGCAAAGAAAAATTTTGCTGGACAATATGTTATTGAATGCAATAAAATTCCTTCTTTACCCGATTTCAGCATGCAATTCAACGGGAAAATGTTCACTTTGAGCGGAAGCGAATATATTTTACAAGGTAAAAATACTTTTAGTTTTGTTCAACAACAAACATTAAATGAATTAATAATTAACAAATTAATTATATATTGTTGTCTATAGCTCAAGGACAATGTATTTCTGCTTTTATGGGTCTTGATATTCCAGAACCTCTTGGCCCCATTTGGATTAGTAAGTTTTCTATTAAAAAAAATGTTGAAATAATTTTTCTTTATACTTAACAATTATTTATTTTAGTTGGTGATGCTTTCCTTCGTAAGTTTTACACCATTTATGACCTTGGCAATGATAGGGTAAATAATCATATATTTTTATTTAATTTTGAAACGAATAAACCAGTTGACGATTTTTAATTTTAATTTTAATTTTTTTTAGGTTGGTTTTGCCACATCTCTCCGAAGTTAATTAGATTTATTTAAATCTATTGAACGAATCCAATTAATCAAAAATATGCTATTTTATAAATAAAATTATTTTAAAACATTAATATATATCTGTACTTTTTGGTTGGTTCTTTATTTGCCTATTAATTGATTGATTGGGCATGCACTAAGTAAATTATCAACTTTCTTTTAAATCATATTTATTTAAAACCATGAATAAAGTACAAAAAATCTTTCCCCAATACACTTTATCCCATGCAAAAAAAATTTCTTGTTTTAAAGAATTTGCTCATACATAATACAAATAATACAATTACAAGTAATAAACAAGTCAACTCTGCTAAACAAAAATCCAAAGATTTATTTTTAAATTTTTTAAATTTATACATTCTAACAATTTCTGCACCCAATCCAAGGATTTATATTCTCAAAACATGGGGTTCAACCTTTTAACAGGGTGTCTAGGTGGTTGGGTGGTTATGTGTAACCCCAATTTTAATTAATATTGGTAGATTGACTGTAAAGAGGTTTAACCTTAGGATCGACGCCTCGAATGTTAAGGTTAACCCTTGTTGTAGATCCTTGGATTGGTTGGATTTCAAAAAATATATACCCATTCGTACACATATACACATACGAATATGCAAAGATTAAAACTTTACAAATTTTAACTTTATTTGTTGTAATAATTGCTTCGGCATAGTGGAAATTTGAAATGTTACGCTAATTTTTTATATATTTAAATCAGTTCGAATCAGATTATATATTAATATTCAAATCAGTTCAAATCAAATTGAATTGAATCAAAGTACAATTTGAATTCAATTCAATTCAAATTTGAACTGATTGAATCAAAATTGAGTGATTCAATTTGGTTTGAACTTCATTGATTTGTTCTCAGTTCCAAAGTCAGGTGATTTTATTGTCAGGTGCACTATATGTTAAAATAAATGGATCAGCACTAATGTCTTTTACAAATTTTAAGCAATCATACATATTCATTATCTCTTCCCAAGATAACCCTGTTATATAATGATTAATTTTTTTGCAATCTGTTATTTACCAGTAAAGTTAGTCAAAAAAAAATTTTTTTTTATTGAAATTTATATTAAATAATAACTAACCATAAAAAAATTTTTAAAAATTAAAAACGTACTTGTTACAATCAAAATTATCTATATATTATAAATTACTTATTAAAATAAAATATTCTTATATAAAAAAAATAAATTAAAAAAAGGTGTGGAGTAGGAATTAATGTAATTTCTATATTATATAATTAGTAAAAAGAAATCTTTTGTATGCAAAAATAAATATAAGATTTTTTTTTTGAAATTTTTTTGGTTTTTAATGTTTAAAAAAAAAATAAAAAAATAATAATAAAATAACAATTAATTAAAAAAAAAAACCATTTACATTAAAGTAAAAGTAAAGTTTTAAGCAAAAGGATTGACAGCTAAAACTTTGATGACAGGTGGACTCTTTTTACAATCAGCAGTAATGATAACATTAAGATGAGTAAGTTCTCGGATTATTTGAGAATTAGGAATAGTAGGATCTGAAACAATAGATAATTTTGACACTTCTGGTTGTTTGATAACTGTTGCAGAAGAAGTAGTGACTGGGCAAGAGGTTTTATTAGCTGATGTTGATGTTGGTGTTGACAATGAAACTTTTTCTCCAGGTGATGAAACAGTAATATTGTTAGTAGTAATATTAGTATGTTCTACTTTAACATAAGATTTCTCATTGACAGATGTGGTGGAAGATTGTGTATCATTTCCGTCATTTTCAGTATTTTTATTTTTATTATTATTATTAGAAGTAGTAGTAGCTTCTTTTTCACTAGTAACAGCATCAGTTTTTTGTGTTTCTTCATCATATCCATCATCATCCTCACCTGAATTATTATCAAATAGTCGATGTTCATCCTCAATTGGAAGACTGGTCACATCCATCATTTCATAATGATAATCATCATTATCATCTGCAAGCAGTGCCTCTTCATCAACCTCCAAGCCCTCTTCTTCCTCTTCAGCAACAAATACATAGTCATCAGAAATTGCTTCTAAAGAGCTAATGCCTTGTTTCCAAACCAATGTTAACTCCATCTTTTCACTATTGAAGATGAATTTTTCTAGAGGCAATTGATCCAAATGCACCCGTTTTTCTATACCAAAATAAGGCACTAGAACATCAAATGCATGTTCTTTCACACCTACAACTATTGCTTCACGAATAACTGGTCCAGATTGAACTGTCAAGTTATTAAGCAGTACAGATAAAAATAAGTGACTACTTTGCTCTTGTGCATTCTTTGCTGCTTCTTTCTTAACATTACAATAACTGGCTGTTTTTTGTACATTATCTTTATCAATATAAAATTTCCTCTCTAAAAAAAATTTTTTTAAGAAAACAAGAACAATTTATCCTTTATCCTTTAAAAGTAAAAACATCATATTCTAATTTAATCTATATTTATACATACCACCAGATAAAGCAGCTTCAAGCATTCTATGAACAAGAACATCAGCGTAACGACGAATAGGTGAGGTGAAATGTGTATAAAGTGGAACATTCAGTGCATAATGTTGATATTTAATAATATCTAATGTGCCAGTACAAAAATACTTGGCTCTTTGTAATGGTTTAATAGCAAGAAGTTCCAAAACCTTAATTAATAAATAATTATAAAAGAGTATTAGATTTATTATTTTATTTTTATTAATATTAATATTAGTATTAATAGTAAATAAATAAATGATAACCTTTCTTGCGTCTTCATTATCAACTGTATTAAATGATCTTTGCAAAGCTGAAGCAGATGAAATATCAATTTTATAACCAAATCTAGTTGCATGTTCAAGGAAATCATTCTAAACAAAGAATAAAAAGCTTTGTTATTAAAAAATAACTATTTTACTGTCCCCAAAAATCTCTTCCTTAAAATAAAAAAATTTACATACAAGTCTACGTTCAATAGGAGCAGCATGACGTCTTAACAATGCTTGTTCTGGGAATGAACTAGAGATTTTCTGTGCCACGCTTATATTAGCAAGTAACATGAATTCTTTAACAATACAATTGGCTTCTTTATATTTGTAAACATGACATTCGATTGGATTTTCATTTTCATCTATATCAAAAGTAAGTTTGACTGAATTTAATGACAATGCTCCACGTTTGTGACGTAATTCGCGCATTTTTTGAGAAAGGTCCTATTTACAATACAAAAAGATATCAATAAAAAGAATAGGCATATTATTTAATTATTATGGTTTAAATTTGAAAGTGACTACTTACATGGAATGCTCTAATATCAGCTTCAATTTCGCTTGCAGAATAACCATTGTGAATATTAACATTAGGATTTAATGGTTTTCCATCGATTATTTCTTGCACATCATCATATGATAATTTTGCACAAGATCTGATAATAGTTTTTGAAAATTGTGTATTTGAGCTTCTTCCTTCAGGAGTGATTGTCCAAAAAACAGAGAATGCAAGTCTAATTTATATATATATATATATATATTTAGTAAATTAATAAATGCATAAAGAATGATAATTATTATTATCATCATTACAGCAACAATGACTAATAAATTATTCAATCGACTAATCAATCAATCAATTTACCTATCAACACCAGAAACTAAACTACACAAGTCTTCAGACAATAAATTAGGCAACATTGGAATATATTTTTGAACCAAATAAACAGATGTGGCCCTTTTACGGGCTTCGCGATCAAGTACAGAATTTGGTTTAACAAAATAACTAGCATCAGCAATATGGACCCCAATTTCATAATTTCCATCAGGCAATCGAGTACATGATATGGCATCATCAAGATCTTTGGCACCCGATGGATCAATTGTAAAGATACGAATTGAGCGTAGATCACGGCGCATCTCAATCTCCTCTTCAGGAATAGTCCATGGTGTTTGTGGCAGACATTTTAACACATTCTCATTGAATTCCTCAGTTGAGATATTGTTGTCTCTGATAAGAGCCTGTGTTTCAACATCTATATTACCAATTTCACCAATTTGTGTCACCAGCGTACCAAAGGGATGAAGAGACGTGATCGGCCAACGTTTGATACATGCAACAAATAATTGTTGTGCATAACTTTGATGTCTCTCAACAAAATCTGTTGGTGCTTGTTCGGTTGGAATGGCAATCAAAGGAACACGTTTATCGGTCTATATAAATATAGTGTAGATGTAATGAAATTAAAGAGAATGGAATATAATAAAATGGAAGGGAAATAACAATTAGTTAGAATAACAATCAATCTATCTATCAACTAATTACTTACAGGTTTAAACCAAACAATTTTAGGACGTTCAATTCTTTCATCCCTTTTATCATCTTTTGGTTCTTCAAATTTTGGTTCAATACCATTTGCTCTATCTTCAGCTTCACGACGAGCTCTTTCAGCAGCCTCGCGTTCTTTTGTAGCAGAAGAAGAAGGCCGTAAGAGTGCAAGTGTACCAGAAAACATTTGCCCAGGCATTCTTTCCATGACAGCAACAACATGACCACAATATTTTGGTCGTTGATCATCTGTGATAATTTCATCATCTTCGAATAATAATAAACCTTGTCCTTCAACCTCGACATCATCTTTCTTTTTATCAACTTTTTTTTTATCTATACCAGCACTTTCTTCTTTCTTACGCTTCTTTTCTTCCTTTTCTTTTTTAGTTTGCCATACTTTTTCCGGATCTAGCAATTGCACAGCAACTATATCACCCTCCAAAGCACGATTTCTATCCTTGGAACCACATATATAAATATCAGTATCAAGAGTTTCCGTGGTCACATAGGCATCAGAACGATTTCGTTTATTGATTCTTAAAACACCATATACAAGTTCACCAGCTTTGATGTGGGAGGGAAGAGAGGCCTGAGGAAGATAAGGAGCAAAAAGAGATTTTCTTTGTTGTTGGTTAGAATTTTGTTGACTTTGTTGCTTTTTTTGATTTAAGCCACCACCAAATTTATTAAGAGTTTGGAATTGATTGAATGGTTGAGCTAAGACAGAAAGGGGCGAGGCAGCTGAGTATTTTATTATTTATATTGATAATGAATATAATTTCACATATTTAATAAAGATATATATGTTATATTTATACTTACTTGATCTCCAATTGCTTTCAAAATTTCTAGAATTATTTCTACGATGACCTTTTCCATCAGCGCCTATTGTTCGAGTTTGATTTTTTTCAAGTTCTTTCAAAATATCCTTGTTATTATTAAGAGCAACACTATGTCTACGACCATGACTTTCTACCAGAGATTTTACAGGAAATATAGGAGGAGGGTTGGTATTAGCGTTAGCTAAAGTAGTAGTGAATAAATTAAAACCAAGAGATTGATGACGACGATGTAAATTTTTGGCAGAGGATTGTTGTTGTTGTTGATGATTATGCTCATCATTCAATCTTTTAAAATCAAAAGGAGATTTTGGAGAAGTGGGATCTTGATCAGTGGATGATAGTGATGATCTTCTATCAATACCACCATATAATATAACTTCATCAGAAGAAGAAAGATTCGATTTTCTATTATTGTTGTTGTTGTTGTAATTATTAGTTTGATTATTGTTGCTATTTTGATTATTGCTGATACCCTTTTTTCTTTTAGATCTTATATCTTCATCATTTTCAGCATCATCAGCATCATATTTTTTATCAGACTCTTTTTGAGCTTTTCCTCTATCTTGACTCATACGTCTCAAAGAAGTAAGAGTATCTTGCAATGCATTCTCGATGTTCATTGGTTTATTGCTACCGTCATCAGGATCTTGAATAGAGTTTATAGATGTTGACGCGTTTGCAGAGGGAAAAAAGAAAGATACCGATGCACCTTTTTTATGTTTATTAATATTAGGTTTTCTTCCAATGCTACCTGTGCTTGATTCATATCTTTTATGTTTTGAAGGGTCATTATAACTATTGTTGTTGTTATTATTATTGTTATTGATGTTGTTGCTATTGCTATTGTTGTTATTCTCAGAATCTTTTTTATTATTATTTTGATTTTTTGAAGGAACAGCAGGTAAATTTTTAAGACTAGCAATCATTTGTTGTAAAGATTCTAAAGCTTCAGATTTATTTTCTGAATCATCTTTACTAATTTTATTAGGTCTATTGTTAGAATTAAACGAGGAAGAGAAACTTTGAAGTTCTCCAACATGAGCTAAAGATTTACCACGGCGGTGAAATCCTTTCTCATTATTGTTATAATTATTACTACTACTATTATTATAATTAAAGTTAAGTTGGTTTTGAATTTTATATTTTTTGAGGGAATCAGGTACATTATTATCATTATTATTATTATTATTATTATTATTACTACTACTACTACTATTAAAAATATTGATAACATTATTAGATTTACTATGTTCACTAATTGATTCAGAAACATCATCATCTTTATTTTTTAATTGTTGTTGATCTGTATTAGCAAAGAAAAGGATGAAGAATCATAATTAGATTTTTTTTATCATTATCAATTTCAAATAATTGCAACATCAAAATCAATTCACTATTATCATCATTACCATTCTTATTATTACTTCCTTTAGACTCTTTATTGTTATCATAACCATTATTAAGAGGTTGTTTCAAGCTTTGACGATTTTGTTTTCTACGAGCTTGTTTTTCATTGTTAGAGTCATCAGGTTGGTCTATATTAGCTGTGACGGTAGTAGCATTGAAAGATGAGCTACTATTATTATTGTTAACAATAGAGCTAATACTTGACTTTGTTGTTTCACTAGATGAGGTAAGACCAGTAGCAGTTGAAGAGACCTTAATTTCGTTCGACATGGTTTATGTTCAAAAATTAAAAAATTAAAAAATTAATTTTGAAAAAATAAATAAAAATAAAAGAACGATAAATATATGTAATAGTAAAGTTTGTTTTAATTCGAACGAATTTTAAATAAAAAGCTCAAATTTCAGGTAAAAATTAAAGGACTGTGTGTATAAAGGACCAAACAGTTGTAGAATGGTGTAGAGAGAAAGAACGTGAATCGTAGCAAATTAAATGTCTTTTGTAGTAAGGTACACACGTAACACAGAATTTATAAGAGGTAGTAATTTCTAAAATGTAAATAAAAGGAATTAAAAATTAATTAATAATATCAATTTATGTGCGCATAATTTCTAGGTTTTTTATTAATTCGCAAATCATTTATCAACCAAGGAATTATATATATATATACATATAAGATCGGCAGGGCTAAGATATAATAAATTTCTTATTTTTCAAAATGGCGACTATACAAATTTCAAACATTAAAACAAAAAAAATCTATTATTTTATGTGGTGTTATTTCATTATGATTCATTTCCAACAAAGAAGTAAGTCCCTTCAATATGGAAGTTCACATAGTTCATAAACGAGTACGCTTATGTCATGGTGTATGCTAAAAGAGTAGTTTTATTTAGAAAAAAATTTATAGACATATATCAAATATTAATCCAAAACCTTCTAATGGCGACTACCAACTTTAAATAAAAATTTTTTTTGGATTTCCATGTTTTTTTGCCATTTTTTCTATTGTTTTGGTATAGGTTATGTTACATAACAATTTAACAAATTTCTTTTAATTAGTAAATGTGCCCCGAAATTTTATTATTATTGAAAGTTCCCTGGTTGATAAATGATCTGCGAATTAAGTGCAACAATTTTTGTAGGAATCATCACTTTCTTGGGTTTATTTCCTTTATTTCCTTTATTTCCTTGGCATTCTGCAAGGAAAACATCCTTAGACTTGAACGTGTCTTGGAACGCAATTAAAAAGAAAAGAAAAAAACTATTGTACAAATTAAAGTAAATAGATTTATCTATGTATACAATCAAAAAAATCGAAATGGAGGTGGACAAAGTGAATTTCAGAAACCCATGGTCCGTCGTGCCCGAATTGTGCAATATTAAAAAATTTATACAGGGGCATTGCTAAGAAGGCCCAACCTCTTGAAAACACATGTGCCAAAATCCCCAAAAAACAATTGAAAAGGAACAAAGAATTATGTGCACAAAACAAAAATGTAAATTATTGTCAATAAAAACCTGAAGGTAATCTTACTTGGGTAGTTGGGTTTTTGATACTCAACAACTTTAACGGGTATTATTTATATTTGTATCACATTCCCACTAATACATTTTTTACGTGTTAATAAAAATAAATTTTTATTATACAAAATAAAATATAACATGACAATAAAAACAAAAAAATCATTTGGAAAAAAAACTTGTTGGGAAAATTAAAATAAAATAAAATAAATAAATAAAAACAGAGTTATTATACGATTGTAAATAATCATAAAATATTCAAAATATAAGATCTAGTTCACCATCAGAAGACTGTTGAAAAATAATAATATAATTATTAAATTTTGAAAAAAAAAGATTTTTTTTTAAATTAAATAAATAAATTTTTTTTACTCACAGAATCATCCACATGATCTGGTCTAATAGATACAGATATGGGTATATGATGAATTAATTAATTGATTAATTTTTTTAATTTTTTTTTAGAGTAAATTAAACATCTAATTTGCTACTTACGGATCTCCTAATGTTACTTGTAAAGATTTGACTCGATCTTTTAATTCATTTTTTTGCATCAAAAGTTGTTGAATATATTCTACAGCTATAATTAAATTAATTTATTTATTAATTAATAATTAAATAAGTTAATTAAAGTTAAATTTTATTATAATTAATTAAAAGTTTAAGTTTACATTTTTGTAAGATTAGTGCTTCACTACGATGGCATTGACTAAGTGTTGGGACAATTTCAACCAACTGATCAAAGCCCAAACGAATGTTTTGTCTTCTTTTTTGTTCGGAAGCAATATGATTTGCTTTCTTCTCTGCTTCTGTTAATAATTCATGATGACCCTTCTTACCTCTTCCTCCACGATTATGCATAGAAGAAGTTGAAGTTGGTGGTGACGTTGAATTTATTTGTGATGATGGAGATGAATGTATATTGTTATTATTATCATTATGATTGTTATTATTATTATTATTTGAGTCTGAAGTTGATGAAATTTTTGGAGAATTAGGTGTTGATGTTGACGAGGAAGAGGATTTGGTTGATATTGATGTCGTTGATGTAGGTTTCGTTGAAGAGGGTAATTGTGATGACGATATAGAATTATTGTTGTTATTGTTATTAGTATTATTATTGTTGTTGTCGTTGTTGTTATTGGTATTATTATTGTTGTTGTCATTATTACTGCTTATATCATCAGGTTTCATATCAATAGAATTTTTCGATATTTGTCTTTTAGAAATTGTACGTCTTGGAAATTGTTTTGATTTTGTAGTGGGTGTAGGTGATCTTGGTCTTCTATTTATTGTGTTTATATTATTTGTGTTTATATCATTTGCATTTATATTATTTGTATTGTTATTATCATTACTATTATTAATATTATCATTATCATTATTGCTTGTAACCGGCTCAGATTTTATATATAAATTTGATTGATTATTATTATTACTGTTATTATTATTAAAAGATTTATTTTTTATCAGAGAGTTATTGTTATGAATAATTCCATCATTATGATATTGCGATTGCTGTTGTAGTATATAATTATTGTCATTATTATTATGATGGTGATGATTACTATTAGTGTGATGATGCTGAATTGGTAATTGTTGATAATGTGGCTGATGTGGTTGTAAAGAATATCCATTATTCGCTGGCGGTAATGACATAGTATTTGGATTATTATTAATAGATTGTTGTTGTTGATAAACATATCCACCACCACCACCACCACCACCACTACCAACATATCCCGAGTTTGATTCAAATCCATTATTATTGCTATTATTATTATTATTATTATTAATAATTGTAATGCCACCCATTCCCATACCATTAACAATACCACCAACACCACCATTTCCTATCCCTGGATACATTCTAGTTACTGGTATAGGTGCTACATCTATGTCGTTTTAATTTGTGCATGTAAATAATATTTAATATAATACAATGTAAAAATATATTTAAGTATTTGTGGATAGTTTTAAATAAAATAAAAAAACTATATAATTTTACCTTGAAAAGAAAGATTAGAGGCTGGAGGAGCATTGTGGTTGTTTGTATAATCCATCATATGACTTGGTGGCTCTTCGGTTGCAAGGGTGTTAAAAAAATCTGTAATGAACTTTTGATCTTGTTCAGTTAAAAGGTCATCGTGTTGCATTTGTTCTGGATATCGATACATACTCTCTGAATTTGGAAATGACATTTTTTTTCTTTCAAAAAAATATATTTATTTATTATTATAGTATAATACATACAACAATAATAGTTTTTTATTGTTATAGTAATAGATATATGATATATTTAGGTTGTCGTTGTCAAAAATAATATAAAAAAAGAAAAAAAATTTTTAATTAAATATGTAATGATTTTTTTATATACATAGATTATAGGGGACAAATGTCACTCACTATCAAATGATCGTCACACGCAATTTTTTGAATAATGGTAAGTCTTGCATATGCGAACTTACCCATTTCAATCCAATTTAAAGTGAACAAAGTAAATCCAGGGTTCAAAATTGCTTGGGGGATGCCCGATACCCCCTATGTCAGTAACACAGCAGATTTATAAAAATACACTCAACTGCACTAAAGGTTGGCACCGCGCAAAAAAATTCTTTAACTGGTGAAAATTAGGAGTTTAACCCGGCTAACCGGTTAATTTAACTACATGAAAATTTTCGAATCATTCGAATAATATTAATATTAACATGCACTACCCAATCCAATTAAAATTTTTCTTTGTCTGTTCTATTTTTCTTTCGTAGCTCTTATAGTGATAATAATAATATTAATTTATTTATTTTTTCCGCCAATAATAGTAATAGAGAGGTTTCTATTCGAATAAAAGTTGTTTGTTATATTCGTTATGAAGTTGAGCATCCAATTACATTGAAAGTTTATTCGAATAAAATGAATAAATTCGATTGAGATATATTACAAATAATTCGGATAAGAACTTGTATTACCCTAGTCACCCAAAAGAAAGGGTTCTAGAAAAGTCGGAAACTCTAGCGGCAGTAGCATTACACATCCATATTTATTTCATCATTACAGTCGGCGCTTGGTATAAGAAAGAATTGGTTTTGACAAAAAAAAACTTCACTATATCATTATATAAGAGAGTTTATACCTTATTTATATATATAGTGAAATTTTCCAACCTCATTATATCGTACTATTCGCTATATAGTGTGTTCACTATATCGAGCGCCAACTGTATAGATTATCTTTATTCGTATGTATTTATTTCTAGTTATATAAAAATTTGTAACACCAAGATTGATGGTTAGCCAGTTAAATTAACCGGTCAAACGATTAACGGCGCCAACCTCTAAACTGGAAGATCCGTATATCAAAATAAAAAGTCTATGGATTGTACTCAAAAGTTTAAACTTTTAAAATATCATGTGATCCATATGTTGGATTTTAAAAATCACCACCATTCAATTCGGCTTTAAAAAGGGAGACAATATATGTAAAAAAGATTTGTCTCGAATTTTTTTTTCATGGATTTTTTTAAATTTAATGACCTTTTGATGTAATACATCCACTTTTTTACTCATAGATTAATAATAGCCTTTTGGCCTTATAATTTTTCATATTATTAATCAGTGTTTGGATAAAGATTCATTCACAATTATATTTTCAAGTTTTTCATCAAAATATGGATCCTAAAAAAAATACATTAAATTATAATTTCTTACTCAATTCATTATCTTCTAGTTTTTTTAGTTTGACTGCACAGAAATTTAGCAATATTTTTAAGTGATGAGTTGTAAACGTTCAAATAATTATCACTTAATTATTTAAACAATGTTAATGAACAGGTAATTTAATTGTTATTAAATTAAAAAGTTATCTTTATTTTATTCGAATTTGATTCTTTAAATAATAATATTACAATTCTTAAAATACAAATATAGATCATGAAAGAAATAAATAAATAAATAAAATTATAATCTCTATATTGTATGGAAGCTTATAGACTTCCCGGAAAGTATTAATCTTAAAAGATAAC
>CAUDNR010001340.1:0-16104 GCA_958430865.1 Entrophospora sp. SA101 | reverse complement strand
AATAAAATCTTTTCGTGCAAAACTAACTTTGACGTGACTTTGAACGTGTTTTAATTCCTAATTAATATATATTTAAAATTACTCCCACCGCTCTATTCTCTGATAGGAAGGAAGCACGTGAAGGACATAAAAATTCGGTCGAATCCCTCATCCTAAATGTTAGACAAACTCCGATTATACTCGCTTGGTGTGTGTGTGTGGGTGGGGAGCGTTCTCAACTTTCAATGATTGAAGAAAGTAATAATGACTTGGGAGAATCCCTAAATACTTTCATTAGTGTGTCCATAAAAGAAAAATGTAAATCATGAAATTTATAATAGATGAAGTTCAATAATAATAATTCTCGTCGAGTAACTTTACCAATGTATGCTTTACTTTCTAAATTATCTCCCATATAGCCACCCCCTAGTTAACGATACAGAAAAATTAAAATTAAAAGTTAAAAATAAATATACAGGATTAGTATAAAGACTAGCCCTTTATTTCTTCATCGTCAAAAGAGTTTCTTTATTACTTCAGGATTGATTTCATTGTTAAAGATAGGTTTATTATTATTATTAAATGGTAACAATTATGAAGTTATAAAGATACAAGAAAAAAAAACGAAGCAAGGAAATTAAAACGTTATTTAGACAAAAGCTTGGTCACAGTTGTTTGTCATAATTGTTTTTGGAGGAAAGACAATTACAGCAACAATTACGGATTCTCAATATTCATTATATGATATATGCTATTTGACTTAAAGAGTTCAAGTTAATTATGGTAACCATGAAAAACATTATATACTCATTTATTACAACGTGTAAATAATTATGGAAGTTTTTATATATCACTATTGATTGATTAAGTTACTTTGCATCTTTATCTTTATCCTTATTGTAATGATCAATGAAATTTCCTTAAGGATAACTTCGGGTCCTCGCAGAGGGAAATAATACATTCTAATAAAATAAAACTCTGTGATAGAATCATTATGAAATTAATCGTTAATGAACTTTAAAATAAAAACAAAAACAAAAACATTGTCTTTGTTTAAAACGCTTTGATAAAAGCAACAAGTGTAGTTAATGCCTTGATAAAAGGTTACAATTGTGGAACTTTGGTAAAAAGCCATGTTTATTTGCTTTTGTGAGCAAGTGAGCAAATAAGCAAGGTTAGGGTAAACTAGTGAGCGTTAACAACGATTAGTAACATAATTTGTTTTAGTGAGTAAGTAAAGGTTTGGACTAACGTTAGTTAACTAGTGGATGTTGATGAAGTATTGTCCAAAGATTAATAGGAAATATTGGTAATCATAAATGTAAGATTGCTTTGCAAGTAAATCAAAGCGAGTTTGCAATATCCAATAAATGTAAACAACTGAAATAAATCGATCACAATGAACTTTATAGTAGGGCCATCTTTAGTTATCTGGTTACCATTAAGTGTGCTCACAGATTCGTCTAGGTGCAAGAAAGAGGGAACCAAATTAA
Organism: Entrophospora sp. SA101; assembly: GCA_958430865.1. Classification (NCBI taxonomy): domain Eukaryota; kingdom Fungi; phylum Glomeromycota; class Glomeromycetes; order Entrophosporales; family Entrophosporaceae; genus Entrophospora; species Entrophospora sp. SA101. The sequence continues at coordinate 14,632 of CAUDNR010001340.1, read as the reverse complement.
ATTCGTAAACTAACCAATCGACAAGCATCGAATTATTGTGAGTTATTTATAATTAACTGACAAGAAATTTAAGCCATAATTGTTAATTTGCCGAAATGATACCCCGCAATATCACCATTTAACAAAAATCAAAAAACTGTAAAAAGTTTATTATTTCAAAAATATTATTATAATTTAGCTTTAAGAAATAAAATAAAGATAAAATAAAAGGATAAATAATAAATTATAGTGGAGATTAAATTAGTCATTCATCACTATTAATTAATATAGTTAGTAATGAATATATAGTAATTTCCAAATTAATTAATAATGAAATTTTATTTACCTTTGTTAACTTTCTAGAGAAAGGAGTTACAATCAAGATTATTTAACGAAAGGTGCAAGAAAGAGGGAACCAAATTAAATTCGTAAACTAACCAATCGACAAGCATCGAATTATTGTGAGTTATTTATAATTAACTGACAAGAAATTTAAGCCATAATTGTTAATTTGCCGAAATGATACCCCGCAATATCACCATTTAACAAAAATCAAAAAACTGTAAAAAGTTTATTATTTCAAAAATATTATTATAATTTAGCTTTAAGAAATAAAATAAAGATAAAATAAAAGGATAAATAATAAATTATAGTGGAGATTAAATTAGTCATTCATCACTATTAATTAATATAGTTAGTAATGAATATATAGTAATTTCCAAATTAATTAATAATGAAATTTTATTTACCTTTGTTAACTTTCTAGAGAAAGGAGTTACAATCAAGATTATTTAACGAACTATTACTTGTATGAATTTTCAAGCTTTTAGATTTAGCAATCTCTTCATCTAATATTCTACTTGTATGATATGCATCTGGATGTGATTTGTGTGCTTGTTGTGAAGTACCACTACCACCACCACCATCGCCACTGCTGCTGCTATCATTATTAAAATCGATTTCATGTTTTTTGATTTTAGAAATTTGAATAATTATAAGCAAACTCAAACAGCTCTCTGCTAGTTGGTCTTTTAGATGGATCCACATCCCAACACCTCTACATCATTTGCACATAATCATCAGGCATTTCAGGTAATATTGATGTTCGTAAACCTTCCTCACATATATCAAAAACCAAACAATGATTGTGAGCTCTATCATCAAATGGTGGATGACCTGCAAATATTTCCCACGTTAACATCCCAACACTATAGATATCTGATTCTTTTGTGTTCTTTGTGTTATTGCCTCTAAGTAGCTCGGGTGTAACATATGATACAATTCCATAGACTTTATTTGATGATTTTTCATCAATTGGACCACATAATCCTAAATCTGTAACAAAACAACCACCTTCTTGCAATAATATATTACCACTATGTAAATCACAATGAATTAAATCTTTTGAATGTACATCATTTAATGCACCACATAAATAAACAAAAATTGTAATTCTGTCCTTTAATGTTAAATGACTTTTTTGTAAATAATCCTTTAAATTTCCCTCTTGAACATAAGGTAAAAAAACTATTGCATAATTTCCATTATCTGGGAATTTAGCTTATACCATGGCACTGAACAATTAAACTTGATTTAATTTTACAATAATTCGCTGCCTGAAAATAATAAAATTAATTAATATTATATAAAACAGTATTGTTTTAAATGACAATTACCAACCTCATCAAAAAAGCCTTTTCCTGGATTACTTGGATCATTTAAACTTTTTAATACTACTCTTTGCCTTCCATAATAAATAAATTCCTTTTTATTTTCATCACAATCATCAATACTTCCTCCTGTCCATGTACCAGTATAATTGAACTAAATCCACCTTCTGTCAATTTTGTTACTTTTTTGAATTGCTCAAAAGGTATCCATTTTAAAATATTTTTTGGCAGAGATGATTTCATTTGGCATTGTTGAATAAAATCATTAATTGTGTTATTTCCAGATGTCCAAGTGATGAAAAGACTCTGTAATTGTAAACTAATACAACCTTCACAAAACCTATCAGAGTATCTTGTCAATTTACACTTGTTATTATGCACGATCATTAATTATGAGTTACACTTGACCCCCTGTAGATCTGCTAAGTGGATATGCAATGATTTGAAGACATGAATGTATTGATTTCTTTAAATCTTGCTACAACTCCACTTATATATGCTAGAAATAAAATATTTATTAGTTAAAATTAAATAAAATTAAATACATCGTTTATTAATATTAATTTCATACCAGTCATATTAGAAGCACCATCACTCCCAAAATGAATTTCATTTGAATTACAAAATGATATAATTTGATTAAAAATATTTTTACCATCAGTTGAATCCAGGTTAACCATACCTAAACATCTCATAAATGGTATATTATTAGTGATATATTTTCCTACTATTGCTGAATATTTATTATTGACACTATTAGTTTCATCAATCATTATACTCCAATAAGTTGAGGAATTTAATTCTGCAAAAAGTGATTTTTTTATTACATAAGCTATATTATCTAATTGCTATGACCCCCATATTTTGATTTAGGTGGTGTTAGTTTTTCTAAAGAAGCAGCTTTTAATGAGAAATTTTATCACTGATTATTAATTCTTTATTATTTTCAATTCGTAAAGCATAAATCAGGATAATTATTGATTGAAATACTGTGGTTTGCGCAAAAATAAATATTTTTCATTAATGAATAATTTGTAATTTTTCTTTATTTAATAGTTCTCTGTATTGTATAGATACATTGTAGGGTGTCTCTGATGCATCCATTTGATCCTCACTATTCCATTCACTATCATTTGAGTTAAGAAGTTGTGACTGATTCTTTATGTTTGTTGATATTTAAGTGTCATTTAATTCCAGTCAGTACAACTTTCAATTCACACTATTTTTTTTGCTCTGTACATTTTTTACTTTTATTTTTTAATTTTGTACAGAATGGAATTTGTGAATTCTGAAAAGTTGATTGGCGGGGGCCAGTCTGTATGATCTTTGATTCCGTATTTTTGTTCCATACAGAGCATTATTTACTACAGAGGCACAGATGTATGGGATACAGAACCTCTATAGACTTGTTTAATTACAAAAAAAGTTGCACGAATTTTCTGCACAAAGCCTTGTCGATTTTTTATTGGTCAATATTTGTACAATGTGACACCCTGCACTGAATTTTCAATGCTTGCACATAGTGGGCGTTATGGAGTAATAGAAATTTTTTTGCTTACTTGCTGTGAACTATGCGTGACACATCATTAGATCCATTAATGGTATCAATTATATGTAGAGCATTACTATTACAATTATTTTTTTCCCTATCAGAAGAGTGTTGTATTTACAGTGCATTTACTTAATTTTTATAGCATCATGGCACTTTAATAGGGCTACGAAATCCTCTTCTTAGCTACAATTGAAAAGCCTCATTTAATATTTTGTCCATCCATGCTTGCAGGCTGGCCTATGGTGAATTTATCGATAAGCTTATGAATTCAGAGAAATTGGGTTCAAGAATCATGTAAAATGCAGGTTACTTGAATACAGCTGATAAATTCCAGCTGGTGTATGTAGAAGGGTCATGGCCAACAACAAAGAGATCATGAGCTCCATGAAGATTTTGAATAATCAAAAAATATTGTTAAAGATAATGCCAAATAAAGAAGATGATTACCTAAAGTACTTGCTATTTTTGGTGGACAAAGTTTCTGCTTTCAAATTCATTTACAATTCTTGGATTATTGTGGCATGTAATTTATGTTGTATTGTAATTTTTATTCATCTTATGACCAATGAATGGTAATGCTGATTTTAGGAGGAAAGTTTCAGTTCAATGAAGCAGATAATGCTAATCTTCCAAAATACTTCACAAAGATGTAGGATTTTCCATTGTTATATGAATGCATGATAAAGTGGGCTGGATGTATTCAATACTAGAATTGTTATTTATAGTTGGCTTGGTCTAAAGACCACCTAAATTTTGTACAAATTTTAAAAGTATAACAATAAAAGACATTTTCTGTCCTACCTTTTAAAAAATGGCTCTATTAGTTGATAGAATAGGTCTTTAGTTTTGATCCAATAGAGGTTTTCTCAAAATTTATTCCTTGTAAGTTCTATGAGGAATTTGAGCGCTAGGATCATTGCTAAATTTAGACTAATTTTCGACCATCATCGCTAAATTTAGACTAGTGCTCAACCATCATATCTAAATTTGGCATCAAGGAAAATATTTTTTTAAACCGAAATCACGTGTAGGCCATTTTTGACTAATCACAAAATCGCAGTTATTGAAATTCGAGTTCGTGGCGCAATAATAGGGTTTTAGACCAAGCCAACCATACAACAAACGGCTTATATAATCAAATAACTCATGAATTTTGTTGCTAGCTTGAGAAGTCATGGAAGGATTCGAAGAATCAAGGATACAAAAGAGGCACTCAAGGTTAATGGCCTGAGTTTGATGGATGTTCTATAGCTGAGGAAGCAAAAGATTTTTTCCTTGTTTTAAACCATATGAGGAGGTCCCACTATTAGCTTTTTTAAATCATTAATTATTCATATTTTTCATTGTTGGTTTTTCCTCTAGAGATTTTGACTAATCCATTATCTCTGACATGTGCAGTTATCAAAGACAAAAAAGCCTCTATAGTTAGCTTCTGAATTACTACTTTACTTGATGGGACATTTTGTATATTTTTTTCCTTTCTCTTTATTTTAAAATTAAATATAATAATAAATAAATAATAATAAATATAATTATAATAATAATAAAATGGCGAAATTAATTAAATTAATAACAAGTTTGATTTAATTAGATTTCAGGTAACATGGTTAAAACATCAAGATCATTTAATGAACTATCGTTACTTGTTAAATTTAACTTGGCAATTTCATCATTTAATATTCTACTTGTATGATATGCAAGTAAATGTGATTTGTGAATTTGTTGTGACTTACTATTACTATTACTACTACTACTACTATTATTATTACCACCACCATCATCACCAATATCACTGCTATTTTCATTAAAACTTGGAGTTTGATAAATTTCTTCAAATTTATCATTTGCAAATGTATTAAGCTCTTCAGTAGTTGGTCTCTTGGCAGGATCCGCATCCCAACACCTTCTCATCATTTGTGCATAATCATCAGGCATTCCTGGCAATGCTGGTGGTCGTAAACCTTGACATATATCAAAAACCAAACGATGATTGTGAGCTCTATCATCAAATGGTGGGCGGTCTGCGAATATTTCCCACATTAACATTCCAACACTATAAATGTCTGATTCTTTTGTGCTCTTATTTCCTCTAAATAGCTCTGGTGCAATATATGACACAATTCCATAAATTTTGTTTGATGATTTATCAACTGGTCCACATAATCCTAAATCTGTGATGTAACAATCACCTCCATCTAATAATATATTGCCACTGTGCAGATCACAATGAATTAAATCTTCATCATGTATAAGATATAATGCTTCACATAAATATGCAAAAATATTAATTCTATTTTTTAAGCTCAAATGATTTTTTTGTAAATAATCTCTTAAATTTCCATCTGGAAAATAATTAAGAACCATTGCATAATTTCCATTATCTGGGAATTTAGTTATACCATAACAAGGAACAATTAGATTTGATCTGACTTTACAATAATTCAATGCCTGAAATAATATAAAAAATCAATTAATTTAAAATAAATATTTTAATTTAATTAATTTGCATAAGATCAATTACCTCATTAAAAAAAGATTCTCCTGGATTAATTGAATCATTTAATAATTTTAATGCTACTTTCTGAGTTCCAAAATAAATAAACTCCTTTTTATTTTCATCATAATCATGAATAACTCCTCTTGTCCACCTAGCAACATAAACAGAGCTGAATCCGCCTTCTGTCAACTTGTTTATATCATACAATTGCTCATAAGGTATCCATTCTATAATTTTACTTGGAAGAGATGAAAGCTTTTGACATTCTTGAATAAATTTATCAACTGTCTCATTTCCAGATGTCCAAGTACTGAAAAGACTCTGTAAGTGTAGACTAATACACTTTTCACAAAATCTGTCAGAGTATTTTGTTGTTTTACACTTGTTACATTTCCTTGGTTCACCCTTTTGATAAATAGCATTATCCAATTCATAAACAAAAATAAACCTTTCTGTACAAAATTTTTTTTCATCTTCTAAAAGTTCTTTGCTTTCTTTGACTAGTTGTAAAAAATAATTTTTTTTACTCTCAGGACTGTTTGAAAAAGCAGTAATTGCAATATTATTTATTTCACTATAAATTTTAATTACTAACTCTGTTCTGTCTGATGTTACTAAGTGTTCAAATGACATTTTAACTTTTAATAATAGTATTTGTGATTAAAAAAAAATATTTTGTGAATAACGGACGGGATCCATACTATTTAACTATATAATACTAATTTTAATTATTTGTTACACGAATTATGTATTCCTTATCATTGCCAAGCAAGAACTTTTAAAAATCCGGATTTTCCTTTACATTTAATAATTTTAACTTCCGGAAAAAAAGAGTCGCCAGATATTTTTTTCATAAAACTTTTAATTACCAATTTGTGAATGAATAGAGAGACCCTCAGGTCTGTGTTTCCTACATAGAAAATTATTTTTTGAGATTAACTTATTCAAAAAGTAATATCATCCTGTGGCACAAAAGAATAATACAATTGGCGTATCACCAATTAAAGTAAATTCTTCTTCCAGGAAATTTTAGCATTCAGGAGAAATTTCCATTTTTTTTTCAGATCCTATTACTATATAGAGAAAAAATGTCTGGAATTCATACAGCGTTCGGTATTGTTGTTGATTTGATTTAAACGGTATCCGTGAATATAGTGAATACCATAGCATCCGGAATTCATTCATATGCTCGGTATTCATATTCACAGGCACCATGAATACCGTGAATACCATAGTAAATCTTTACTAATGTAACTCCAAAGTAAAATTTTTTTATTGACTCGTATTGAATTAATATATTAATATATTATGATTTCTTTGGTATTTACTATCACATATGCTACCATTAAGCGTGTATATACTAATAAGAAACATGAGAATTGCTTCCCCAGTAGCAATATTATTACTATAGTGTAATAAACATTTCGTTATATAGAGGTTTAGTGTAGTTTTCAGGGTCCTACACATGTGGTTAATATTAATGATTTAGTACTAAAATCAGATGATCATTTTGGATCTATTTATTAACGAGAATTTATGATGCGTATGTTTGTAAGGATTTACCAAAAATTATGAAGTTAATTTATTTGTTTAAACAATGAATGTAGTTAGAAAGTCCAAGAAAATTCGAGAACCTTAAATAGTAAATAGGGATCAAGATTTAAACTCTAACAGTACAAATTAATAAATATAATAATCAATTAGTATTAAATTTTTTTAAAAAATAATCAAGAAATAATAATTACCTAATGAATTTTTCTTTTTAATGGTATATGGATTTGAACTTCCCTCTAATTAAAACATAAATTGGAATCTTTTCTTTTTAAAATTAAGATAGTCAACACCAGTAAAAATGACATGATATACAAACTAACAGCATTAGTTAATTCATCAACCAAACATTTTTGAAAGCTGATCTACATGCCTATTATTACCATATTATCATTATAATATATTTAGAAAAATATTCAAAATGATCATAATCGATAGTAAAATAAATGATTACAACTTACTCCAATAGATTGATTTACTATACGAAGAGGTTAGTGTTGGTTTCCAAAACTATAGAGTTTTGCAACTGTGCGAAAGTCAAAAGCTTTCTCCACAAGTCGAAACGACTAACACTAGAAGAAGTGAAACATCAACCGCTTGCCTTCTAACTGTTTCCACACTATCAATAAAAGTTGAATCGTCACATGGGCCAGTGTTAAGTATAAGCATTAACCAAAACTTGAATAGGGTTTTGATTAGTTGAAATATGAATAATTTCAAATGCGCGTTTTACAATTCTAACTGCCATTAATATTTTCCGTTATGCAATATTTCTACGCCCTTTTATTTTTTTTTGTAATTTTTCTTTTTGTTGGTATGTCCATGCATCATAAGTGAATTGGTCAAATGTTGAACAATAGAACACAAAATTTGATTTTCTATCCACATTATAGTGGTAACAGATTCTATTGGCTTTTATTATGATAATAAAAATAAAGGACTACTTTTTTTATAGGTGGTTGTTTGGTTAGATATTTACGAACCTTTTCAGACCACATTTTATGTTATTATAACAGAATTTTGAAAGATGACGAAAACAAAAATTTAAATATTTTTCAAAATAATTAAAAGTTTAATTATGAACTTAGTATATTTAGATCAGTAGAAAAGCGTATTTAGTAATTGTATTAATATTAAAGATTAATATTCTACTTATTATTATTAATTAAAATACATAAAATTTAAAATTTAAAAATTATGAGCACATAAAGCATAACTTAAGCATAACCATGAATGCATAAAGCATAATTTGAAAAAAAAAATCATAGCTTACAGTAAACCGTTATATATAACATGTGTAACTATTCAAAATTCGAAGTAAAACGTAATAAAGCATAATCATAATGATGAATTCCATTAATTAATTAAAAAATAGATATTACTAATATTTATTGTCATGGCTGCTGGCGGTATCATTATAATGGTAGTTGTCCAAGTAGTCAATATTATTCTGATATGCTTGATAATAACTGTAAAATTGATGAATCGGTGTAAACTTGGTCGAAATAAGTTTTTCGCCTATTTTTTTTCATTGAAGAGTAGAAAAAAATAAATTTTCATAATTGTTTTTACAACAAAAATATCAATTTAAATTTTACCTTTATCAACGATACCGTCATTTGATTGAACAATAAAAATATCTTTAGAACAAATCCAATTTTTACGCAAACAATTTTTACAGCTACCATTTCCTTCTGAGCATTTCCTGTGTGTTTTTTTACAGTTATTGCATGCTCTTGAAACGTACGGGCCTCTGGTTTTTTTATTTTTATTTTTGTTGATCTTATTGGTGTCTGTAACGGCGTTGTTGATATTTTTTACCATTATTATTAAATAATTAAAATATGTTTATAATATCACCATTAAATGGTTTGAAAAAATATTTGCTTTCATCGAAAAGGAGAGAAAAGAATTGATCCCTTTTATATAGGAAGCAATTATATCATAACGCTATTGACAATACTATTATGCATGTACTATACCGCAGTTGTAAGTATAAAATAAATTGTGTGTCGCTTGATTCCTTCCTACAATTGCATCATGGTTTGTTTTCCGGATACTTCATTATACAAATGAAATTACCGTGATCACATGTATAGTGTATGCAATTCATCCATTTTATCAATATGTGTTTTTAGAAATTTGTTTAGATATTATTGGCGATTAAGATGGTTTTGAATTAAATTGCGGGAACAAGGAACTGATAAAAAATCTATATTAATATATAAATATTGATCGAAGTCGGGGTTGGCCATGAGCAACTTGGCTAATACTAATTAGGACTTAACCCCTTTGAGCTGATCGGAATGGATTACATCGCAACTACTATTGGTTTACCAAAACAAGCAAGAGTAAAGGATAATCATAATGGTCGCGGAACAAATAATCATGTAGTTTTCCACTATATCCACTTGCAGATCATCCACTAATATTTTTCCCATAATAAATAATTATTTTATTGTAATAAAAAGTACACCATAAAAAATAAATAAATAAATATAGTAAAATACAAATAAATTTTTATAAGTTATTTTCTTTTTTTTCAATCCATGAATTAATAGCATCAATTGTATTATTACATTTTGGTACATCTATACCAATATACATTTTTGATACCATTGATTGATTGAGGCCAATTTTGACTTCAGATTCCATACAAATTTCTTGAGCAATTTGTTTTTGACTTATTGCTACAACTCTTCTATGACAATCCACTACAGATTTGAATCTTTCAAGAAGAACTTTTTCTGCTTTTGTGAGTTGTTTCTTTTTTCTTTTTCTCACTGTTCACTTGGATCACCATTTGTAGATACTTCATTTCTTCTTCTATCATTAAAAATAGCAGTAAAATAAATAAGTAAATAAATAAAATAATATGCAATAATTTCTCAATTACCTTTTTTGTGTATTTAATAATTTCTCTGCAATTATGTTTTGAGTTGATTTAATTGATTCAACTCAAATAGTAATATATTGATCTATTGGTAAATTTCTTTTTTTTATGTCCATATTTTTCACAATGTTATTCTCAACTTCAACTGTAGCTGTAGCATGTCTTGTATGGCTTTTTACAGAAGGAATTATATCAGACCAAAATAATATAGTATTCCACCATGTACTTTTAAAGTATTTTTGTAATGAAGGGTTATATAAAGGGTTTGATACTAGTTGGTTAACTGTATCATAATTTATTACTTTTACATTTATGTTTAGAGTGGGAAAATTAATTGTAAAGTTTTTGTTTTCTTCCAAAATTAAAAATAATAAATCATTATTGACCTTATAATTCCATTGATTAATCAATGGAGTTATTACTTCATCATCACTCAAATTTTGTATATCAAATTCATTAGAAATATAAAAAATGCTTGTTTTGAATTCATTTTGTGTTATATAATTGATCTTTTTTATTTATTGTTTAATTGAGAAAAGATTAATTGAAGTTTTTTGGAAGCAAAAAATTAAACCATATTTATAATCTCAATTTTTTATTTTTACATTTATTTTATTAATTGTCTTTGATAAAGCTAAACATTTTTGTCAAACTAAATAATCTGATGACTTTTAAAATAATCATGTATTTTTCCTTTAGATTTAACTTTTCACATTCTTTATTTTTGTCAATTAATGATGTTCATTTACCTGACAAGTGTTCTTTTAAAAAAAATGATATTTACTTTTGATTTCATTCCATTTTTCCGCATATAGATAGAATTTAGTATGGTATTTAAAAAATGAAAACGATTTTAAAAAATGTGGTACGATTTTAAATAACATTGTTAATATTAATAATAAATATATTATTAATATCATGTCATTGTTAATATTAATATATTATATTAAATAATGTCTGTTAATATTAATAGCAAATTTTCGAAAAAATTCTTTTAAAAAAAATACGGCAGATCATCAAAACATTTAGTGGATCGGATATTCTCATGGGAAAAAAATTAGTGGATGATCCACAAGATATTTTAGTGGAAAACTACACGATTATGCGGAGCAATTCTTTTTGATTGTACACACTTATCATTTACCATAGATTTTTTTTTTTTTTTTGGGAAAAGAAGACAATTAATTAATCCAATGTTGTATATAGGGTTTCTATTCGAATAAGGTTTATTCGAGTATGCATATTGATAATCCAATCCTGATAATGATAATAATAATAATAATAATAAATAGAAGCAGCTGACATTTTTCTTTTTTTAAGAACCACCGTATAAAATTCAATAGGACCGGGAAAACTCTATTGAATGTCACCGCTAACACTATGATTCGAAAAGTACTTTTTAAAAAGGAAAGTGACCACAACACTTTAATTCGGGTCAATAAATAAAGAAAAACTCACTCCATTATGGTTTACTAACTAGTCCATTTTTGGTTAATTACCGTAAATTCAACTTTCGCTTGCAAATGCCCGAGTGTAACGTCATACTAATTAACTGTTAATATTAATATTAAATGTAAAATACGTATTCTTTTAAAATTTTGTAGAAATCTGCATTAGTTACACGCCAAATTTATAATAGATTATAGATATAGTTTATATTATTTTGTTAAAGGAATAAGACCTATATTTTATAAAACGAATAAAACGAATAATAAAATTTTTAATTGACTGTATTTAATGTTACGAATAATTTGAATAAGAATTTGCATAAGTTATTATGTTGTCAATTTGACACGCGCGAAATTCCTTCAATAATATGCACACTCACCACCATAAATATCCAACCACTTGATCTGTGTAACGTCAAAACAGTGTTGTGCATCTGATAGTTCCAATGAATTTCAATTGGACTTTACAATTCCAATTGAAATTCATTGGAACTATCAGATGCACAACACTGCCATTAAAGAATACTCTGACCGTTTAAGAGATAAAAGTAACGTTTTCTTAAATAAAACCTTTTTTACTTTACTAAGTAGACTTGTACTTGATATCAAAATCTCTAAATTACAAAAGCTTCGAAAGGTTCGGTATTAACAGAAACATTTAGCAAATAGTCCAAAAAAGCAAATTTTCAATCGGAATCATTACATGCAATAAAGGTCAAATTTCTTCATTGCAATGTATATTATTATTCATTAATAAAATGTGTTCAACGTAACAGTTTACATATATCTGCAATATGGTGTTGGCATAAATTAGTTCGTGAAAAGGGTTTAAAAAAGTATCCGACCACCCCGTAATTTTATTATATAAAACACTTAATAAAGTTGACAAAATGCAAATTTTAAGGCTTTACGTTTTGTTGTTTATACTTGATCAAATTTTCTCAAATTTTAACCATATATAAATTCAAGATATTTTAAATGGACTTGCTTAATGACGTAATCCATGGTTCAACGGAGTTTTGAAGGTTTTTACTAAGCTCAAAGTTTTCATAAAAATCACGGAATTTTTTGTCTAATTTAAAGTTTTCATCCTAAATTCATTAATAATGCAAACTCGACGAGACTTAAGTTTATATGCAAATTAACTTTTAAAACATGTTTACTTAATGCACCAGTCCGATTTGATTAATGAAATTTTGAACTGCATAAAGCGTAACATTTCCGATTATTAAAATGATCATCAGGTTGGTCGAATATTTATGGTAGGGGAGTGACATATAACTTTTAATCCTAGCTTTGACTTTCGCCTCTTTGAAATAGTTTTGGCAACCAACACTATTTAATAGAATTATTATTTATGAAGTTTAAATGTAGTGATTGTAAAAGAACCTTTTCAAGAGGCTTAACACTTAGTAACCATGCAATACTGTTGCACGAAGATGCTTGTAGGGTTTCAAATTAATCATTCAGATAAAAATTTATTTGAATTTATTCGTTTTATTCGAATACTCAAATTCATAGCGAATACACCTTATTCAAATAGAAATCCTATCAGAAAGGTATATTTACTGCTAAGTATTTCGCACCAACTATACGCTGTTTTTTAAGTATTAATATAGAAACAAATTATTTCGCATTTATTGCACTCATCATCATACAATGGTATGATTTCCATTACAAAAATGAAAAATCGATTTTTTAAATATTGTTGTACTTAATAAATTAGCTAGGGAATTTAATATTATCCCAGTTGAATTAATTCATGTTGTTTCACGTTATGACAAATGTATCATGTAAATTACTTTATTTGATTATCGTTATTTGATCCGCACTTATTATATTATTAATAAATAAGTTAAAAGTGTAAATCAATGTTGATATTCAACGTGTATTGATTTATATTATTATTAAATCAACATTGTTTATCAATCACAATTTACGCAATTGGCATAGATAGATCAACTTCTCTTTCAAAAATTTCTTGATGTAGTCGACGTTGTAAAACCGCAAAAATAAAAAAATTACTATTCAAAAGCCTGTCGTTCCGAGAATTACCGAGGTACCTTGTCATGATTTCGGCGCGTATCACTGGCTAATGATGTATGACGAAACTTTTGACTTTAGTCATTGACGTGACGAAAGTACTGACTAAAGGTGGTTTCTCACCAAGGGCCATTTTGACGATTTGACAAAAGTAAAAAGTGTTGACAAAAGTAAAAAGTGTTGACAAAAGTAAAAATTGTTGACAAGTAAAAATTGAAATTTTTTGTTTGTTTTATATATATATATATTAATATATACATATATACAGTGACTTCCATAATTATTGCACCACTTGATTTAAAATTATTAGACGGGAATATCTCATTAACTACAGATAATCAATACATGTATTTAGACTCATTTAAAATACATTAGTTTTAACTATATTATAACCAAACTTTATTGTAGTTCAATTTGCATTTTTTAAAAAAAACCTCAAATGAATAAAAATTTCGTGGTGCAATACTTTTGGCACATAACAAAAATAAAATTCTTGCATAAATTTCTTGACATATTTCTAACTAAATATTATCCAAAACTTGACTACATAACAGTTACCACTTTGTGTATCCTCCACTAGCTTTGAGAACATCTGCTATTCTTTGTGGCATAGTATCAATTAATTTTAAACAGAAATCAACATCAATCTGATTCCATATCATTTGTATTTTATTCCACAAATCTTCATGACTACTAATAGTACCAGGAAGTTGTTGCAAACGACGGTCAATTTCATTCCATAAATGTTCAATGGGGTTTAAATCAGGCGACTGTGCTGGCCAGTCTAAAATACGTGGGGTGGCTGAAAAGTAATGAGAAAATAGCTTTATTTCAAAAACTTTATTACAACTTTTAAAAAAATTTATTTCATTCCTTCAAAGTAGTGACCATCTTTATCTATGCAAAGTTGTAGCCTTTTCCACCAATCCTCAAAAGCTTTGTGGTACTCCTCTTTTTCAATACCAAGAGTAATTGCCTGAACAGCACGTGCAAGATTTT
>CAUDNR010001339.1:0-14540 GCA_958430865.1 Entrophospora sp. SA101 | reverse complement strand
ATTCGCGATTTTAATTGGTCAATCAACAAATAGCATGGGTTAAAATTTTGTGTTCCCTCCTGTTAATTTTTGTGTTCTCTCCTGTTATGTACTGTAGTATCGTTTAGATAATTGGATTAACTTTCTAGGAATCATCAAAAGCGGAAAACAGCTATTTTAACTTTCTTCAAAGTGGACAAAGAAATGTATGATAGTGGTATAAATTATAATCGTACAACATAATGTTATTTATTATTCTAATTGTATAATGTGTTTCTAATAGAAAGATTTATCTTCAATTGAAAAAATCCACTTGTAGATTTGATGGCTTATTACATTACACACTGTATTAAGGATGATAACTTGGAGTTGGTGAATAAATATGTGGCGAAGATATTTAATTATTTATACATTTACTGCGTACCGCTGATCTTATATTCTTAGATGATTCAACTTTAACAAAAATCAAGCAAAAAATATTGTATTTTTTATATTTGACCGTTTTACATGAAATTGTTTTTTCATTACCATAAAAATTATAATTCATACGGAATTTCCGTATGCAAATTTTTTTATAGAGCATCATCAAAAGTTGCAGCCAGTATCCTTAAACGAATAGAACGTACAAAGCGAATAATTTGAATAAAACTATAAAATGAATAATTCAAATAAAATAAATAATTCGGATAAAAATGAATGATAATAAATGGTCCGAATAAGAAATTGTATTAGAAACTCTAATAAGCAAAATTTTATACACGTGCAACTGGAAAATGGACATTCTAAAGTTTTATCAGAATGTCCGGAATTTTATAACCACCAAACAAAATTCAAGAACTTAGTCATGTGAGTAAAGTATCACGTGAAACTAATTTATCGTGATTAATATAATTAATTATACACACGCCAAGTGGGTGTTTATTATATACTTATCAAAATTATTAAAAGGTAAAGAATTTTGTCGAGTTAAGCCAAAACCGAGTTATTGTTGCCAAGTTTACATGTATGTATAATGATTACAGAATTGGCATGAAAAAATGCTTCCTTTTTCTTTTCATTCTAAGAATTTGAAATTCTGACAATTCTGACTTTTGAACACTTTTTACTGTAGCTGCTACAACCTTAAGCATAATCTTATGATGCGCGTTATACATCTATTATTATTATAAAAACAATATAAAAAAGATCGGCAGTTGATGTGACAAAATCGGAAGGTCCCCTATGCTGCTGGCTGTACTGTATGTATTATTGATCGAACATTTATGGCGCGTAAATAAATATTAAAAAAAAAAAATTACCTTTACTATATTTATAAGAGATAAGGAAATAAATAAATAAAAAAGATATCGAAGATACTGTTTGTAATATAACTTAAAAAAGATATAACTAAAAAATCGCTATCTAACATTACGTATACTTTTGCTTTTTTAGTATAATTATTGTAAAGAATATATTATTTTATGCAAGAAATTAATAAATCCGATTTTTCTTTGTTAATTAATTTATTTATTCAAGAAATACATCTCATTCTTTTCTACTCTTTAAAGAAATTGCCAGCATTAACCCAAATAAAAATTATTTATTATTATTAATATATAAAAAGAATATCAAATACACAGTAAATTAATCTTACGATAAATATAACCATATATGTCTGTATCAGGATATAATATATTTGGAAATCCCTAGATTTTTTGAGATTTGAAAAAAAGGAAACATGTTGACAACTACTAGAATAATTCAAACATGCAAATAGCGTGCTATCGTCATTGTAATTCTACATACATGTAAATGAGATTTCATAGTGAGTGACTTATAATTTTGTAAAAGAAAAATCTATGTAGAAGAATTGTTATTTGCAAAGTCGATGATTGTTAGTGATTAACGGCAGCGACTAAAATGATATGATAGTGAAAACATCCTGATGGAGTAATTAATTAATTATTCGTATAAATAAATAAATAAATAAATAAATAAAATAAATATGTATTTATTATTTATTTACATATATTACTAAATGATTGTCTTTATTTTTTCTATTGAACAACAGCAAATAATAAATAAATAAATAATAATTTCTTATCAAGATTGTGAGTTTACATAGTTTATTTATTGGTTCATATTGTTATTGATTATTTTGGTAATTTAAATAAAATAAATAAAACCAATTATATAATCAAAATAAGATAAATTTTTTTGGTTAAAAAATTTATATAGATTTCCCGCCTTTATCTACATCTGATAATTTACTAAAAAATCGTCATACATTTTCTACAAAGAAATAGTAACAATAGTTATTTTTTAATCGTTTACTAAGTTTTTTTCTTCCTTTTCCTCATTGTTTTCCTAATTGACTTTTCATATCATCGTCTTATTCAATTATTATAGTATATTCGTTTAAAAAATCTTGTTCTGTATATAATCGGAAATCTACGGGAAAAAGAACGGATACAAGTATGTACGCCAAACTACTTTAGGAAGGCCTAGAAAATACGTGATTAAGAGACCAACCCCCATTCTTTAAACACCTATTTTCTGGAATATAATAATTTTATAATATCTGGCAAAAAATTTAAAATTTAAAATTTAATTTATTATCCGATTATGTCACATGCACTAATTACGTCAAATTTAAATAGAAGTAAATAAATATACTGCTTTTATAAACTGCTTAATTTTTAAAAACTTGTTTATTTATGGCATAATATATACACATATATGCTAACTAAAGTTTGCTAAATAACAGATCTACATAATCACAATGGACACGATCGAGTGTGTGTTTATGTGTGTGGAATATACGACCTAATGTGTAAAAGTGGACACAAGTCAAAATTATAGACATACTTTGTTCCCTCTAGCAAATTTCAAGATTTACCAATAATCTATCTACTTGATAAACATAGTGTAAACTTGGTCTAGATGTTGGTTAAGTGAACTAACGTTTTATTAATTTTTTTTTAGTGAAATTAATTTCCCACCATAAAGTCAATTTATTTTTCTTAAATCAAAAGTTTGAACCCTAAAATTTATTTATTTATCATCATATGGACATACGAATACACACGGAATTTAAAGAAAATTGTAGTGGTGATGGTTCCTGTGAGATCAAAATACTGATTTCGTGTTCTTGTCTAGATCATAATTTTGTTTTTATATGCATTGAAAATCTCTTTTTTTTTCAAGAAATTAGTTTTTACGCTACACAATAAAATAACATTTTGATAATGCTCATTGACTAATTTATAAAATGAATGAATGCGTTAAATGATTAGGCAAGACGTATGTTTTTTGTTTACAAAAATTTTCTTTTTTTTGGTCCAGATCCTGATACTAGAATAGAATTCCATAGTACAAAAAATCAACTTTAATTTGTGTGTATTTATAATGTATGCAGAATTGAATTTGATAAAATAAATAATCAATAAATAATTAAACAGTCTACTAAATAAAATTTGTAAATTAATTAGCATAATAATTAATTTCAAAAATTAATAAATAATTGTTACATAAAATGCTAATTGCTTTTTTTTTTTTTGCAATTTTAATCAATTTTCCCTTTTAACAAGAAAAAAATTCTTAATGCACAACAGCAACAACAACAAAACAAATAATAAATAATAATAATCGTTTTAGTCATTTAATGATAATAATAACACACAACTCAATAAATAAAAATCGTCGTTATAGTTTTTGAGTATTATAAATTTGTACAACATAAAAAATATACAACTATTACAACGCGCGTTTGTTATATATTTTTTATTTCTCCCATCAAATATAATTCTTTCGTGTACAATGATAATAATACCTTTCCTCAACTGCAAGTTACCGTTGGGCGTAAAAAAAAGATTGAATCATAATGCATCAATATTATTATTATTTATTTATAATGAAAATAACCAATTTGATTTTTTGTTGATTTATCTAGATTCAAAAAAAATGTTATAATTAGTAATAGTATAAGATTATTTTTTGAATTAATCATATAATTGCATTTTGTGTTTAATTGATAAATAAATCGAATATTTTTTTCTTTGTTACTTTAATTGCAAATTAAATCAAATGTAATATAGTGAGATAATAGTAAATAAATTATAACTTGTTATTGCGGAAAAACATCAAAAAGTTACTAATTAATAATTAACTAGTTAGTCAACAAGTTAATCCATGGTTTCGTTACATGTTACTTCGGCTTCTTTATCTACTCCGCACCATTCTATTTATACTTGTCTATTACAATTTCACTTCTCTAATCCTATTCTTCAGTCGACTGGAATTCATTCATTAGTCCATTAATTCTTTTAATAATCATAATCATCTTCGCTGCCTATTTCTAAATACTTTAATTCAAAAAAAGAACACCAGTTTGATAAGGAAAAAAAGTAATTATATTCATCAAAAAGTGCCATTTATATATGTAATACCATGTGATTTGTTTATTAAAGACATATATGTATATATATATATATATATATACATTAAAGTATATTGATTCTGCAGAATACAACAAAAAAATCGAGCCTTGGCGCATGACCTAAATTCGAACAAACAAATAAATAAACTAATAATGTGCGTGTGTTCCGTTGTTTTTGTTTTAAGCATTTCAAATGTGATAGCTTTACTTTTTTCGATTATTTTGAGATAGCTATATAAACAAAAGATTTTCGTTATTTTGTATGTTCGATGATTTTATCTGAAAACCTTTTTTGAAAATTTTTTTATAAAACATTTTTTTATAAATTTTTTTTTTTAAATTTCTCGTAAATCTTTTTTAAATTTTTTAATAATAGATGAATTTGTAGATCATCTGGGCTTTTTTATAAGAAATATAAATTCAAAAAAAAAAACTCTTGTTGGAAAAATACATCATGTCACATCATCATAGAACATTAATAGACTCATCTTCGTCATCATCTTCTACTGCTTCTGCTATTGGAAGTTTGCCTTCTTTATCAACACTATTGCGAAATTCGCAAACTTGTCACAACAACAATCCCATTGATAATAATAGCAACATTATTAAAGATGGTAATGTGATATTTAATAAATATTTACACGAAAATAATTAGAGATTTTTTAAAATTTTAACTTTTCTTTCCTTTTTTTTTTTTGGCATGAAGGAATCCGTTTGCCATCGATAAAATGCATAGATGATATTGATGACAATTACAATATCCACAATAATCATCATTTACAACGATCCCCTCCACTTCAATTCCAAAATTCTCCACCAATAAAATCAAAAAAAATAAAAAATTTGGAATTACCAATTTCAGATCCTCATCCTCCTTCTGATTGGTCATCAACCAATCAAAATAAACCTTATCGACGACATTCCTCATCGCGATCAGCTAATAGCAGCTGTAGCAGCATTAATGGCAATAATGGATTTGCAGAATATCATCAAAACTCGGATATAAAAATATCGTCAACTTCATCGACACAACAAACACAACAACAAAAAATAATTCCTGTCCGATTTGTTACGAGCAATTATTCATCGGATTGCCAGAACAATAATAATGATGATAATAATAATATTGGTTGTAATACCCAACCGATGGCTGTTATACCTGATCCTCAAAAGTTTGCGATAGACATGAATAAGGTAACAAAAAATTTTTTCGTAAAACTTTTATCATTAGAAATCCAAATAAATAAATAAATAAATAAATAAACATAGGTGACGGAACATTGTCACTTTATTGGCCAACATGCAAGCCTATTTGTGGAATTCTGTCGAAATAAAAAATTCCACGATGATGGCCCTGGTGCTATCGCTGATGGAGATAAAAAAACCGTAAAACTTGAACAATTTTCTTGGACGACATCATCGCCAACGACAGCAACTTCGACCGCTTCTAACGATATTCCGCTGAACAGCGAACAGCAGCTGGTCGAGATGGTGAATAAGACATATGATATGCTGAATATCCTAAATAGGGTTAAGCACTATCTACAAAAACCGATTATATCGGTATGTAAAAACCATTATTATGAATATTATGAAAAATAATCAATGAATTAATAAATTAATGGAATACTTTATTATAATTATTAATTACAAAAGTCTGATCAGGAGACGATAAACATGATCAGGAAAAAAAGAACCACAACCGGTTCTTCTGCGGCACGTACAAAATATCGAAAAAGAAATGTACATTCATTTTACCAATTATAAATTTTTTTCTTCATTTATAATAATAATAATATTTAATAATTAACATTATAATCATTTAGAAACGTGCTGCTCCTCCTGGTAGATGTCATTCGTGCAATATCTCTGAAACGCCGGAATGGCGTAGGGGTCCTGATGGAGCAAGAACTTTGTGTAATGCCTGTGGATTGCGTGAGTTTTTTTTTTTATTTTTTTATTTTTTTATTTAATTATGATTTAATATTTAAATAATTTATTTAAACAATGATATTAGATTTTGCCAAATTGACAAGAAAACGGCAGCAGCAGCAGCAGCAATTACAACAACAACAACAGCAGCAGCAATTACAACAACAACAGCAACAACAGCAACAACAACAACAGCAACAACAGCAACAACAACAACAACAATCACATTTTAACCATCATCATCAATATTCACAACCGCCACCGCCGCCATCACTTCATCGAGCAACTAATCATCACATTTATGTTGGTGATAACAATAATAACAACATACAATATCACAGTCCACCTCCACCCCCTCATCAACTTCCTCAGCCACATTCTTTATCACCACCCCCTCATTCATATATGTAGGAGAAGAAAAGGATTGTTTTTGTTGTTATTAAGGCTTTAAGCAAGTGAGATTTCTTATTAGAAATTTCCTATTGTATTATATATATATCCTTCCTTCACCATCAATCATTTGCTTAAATTATTATTATAAGATGCAACAAGATTATATATATGATTATAAACTCACTTGTATACATACAGCATATACAAAACATAAGAATCTAAGAAAATAAAAAGACATCTATTTATTACAAAGTTGTGATGATGAAAATTTAAAGTATGTCACGTGTATTTTATAATAACTAATCGTTAATAATGTAATTATGCTTTACAAAAAATAAATTATAATAAAATAAAATATTTGTTACACTCCTATACATATGTACGTGTAATTAAATTGTACGCGTAAAAGGTTGAGTAATAGTAAACAGTAATATAACAATTTTTTTATCTAGATCGTTCTCGTGCAACGTCTACATATTATTTATTTTTTTGCAATTATATTAGTATTTATAAAAATCTAATCGAATTAAGTAAATTAATTGAGATAATTGGATTTTTTTTTTTTTTTTTTGATTTATTGCATATATGCATAAATTTACAATTAAATATATAAAAAGAAACAGTGTTTTCGTAGATCTTTTTTTTTACGTATAAATATAAATTAATTCATTGAAATTAACGAATTTTGTTGTGCATCTATGACAAATTTTATCGAGTTGATTGAAAATATTCAGTAAATTTTGGTTTAGTTCAGTACATTTTTGTAAACAAAAGCCTTGATGTAGATTATAAATTATACATTGAAACTTTTAAATTTTTGTGAATGAGTAATTTTTATCATTTAACTATTTAAAGACGAAATTCTAGATCTATTGGCATAATCGAGATGTATAATAATAATTTTTTTATTTCCAAGTTGATAATCAAGTAAAAGAAATTTGGCGTTTTGTTTTTTTATTTAACCAATTCAATTAAGTCCAACCCAATCCAATCTAATTCAATTCAATTCGTTCTAATTATCATGGGTTATTAGGGTTGGATATTTTTAGGTAAATATTGCCAAATTGATTAAATAATAAGAATGCTAATGAGTAATTACAATAAGAGATAAAACAATCACGTATGACTGGCTTATACAATAGGCGGCGTACTTCAATTTCAAATAATTGATTATTGATGATAATCGTGGTGATGTTAGATTTTAACCGGTAAATTAGTTGTTCATTTGGAACCAAATAGAACAAACACGCCCCTATTCTTATTCTTATTCTTTATTCTTTATTCTTATTATATTTTTATTATTATATTATCACATCTTGTCAATTTTATCTTCTGTGTAATAAATTACATAAGGAATTCCATATAAATAATTCTTTATATACATATATACGGCATATTAATTTGGTTTGTGTAAAAATCCGAGATTATTTATTATACAGTCAAAGCTCGTTACAGCGAATCTTATTACACTGGAAATGGTCTTTTATTTATGACCCAGTTCACCATATAATGGATTTTGTTCGTCATAGCGAACTTATTAATAAAATATCCTTATTATTTGTGTAGGGTAACAATGTTTCTGTATAAAACATATAATAACAATATAAAAAATCTCATCATAGCGGGAAATCAATCACAGTGTCACTATCCTATCGGATTTGTTGGTATTTTCTTTTTTACAAAAAAAAAAAAAAAAAAAAGATGTCTCGAATGTGTAAAAATATTATTATTATAAATTCGCGTAACATATTGGGGTCTTATGACAGCAGATCGACATGTCTATTTAACCGACATTCATTCATTACATTATGGAAATATGGGCGGTTTTTATATAATAATATATAAAATCGCACAACTTTAAAAATTTATAGCTTTTTTTTTTATTGACCAAAAACCCCCCTCTGTTTTATTATTGTAGAGTAAAAGCTACAGTGAGTCTTTTGCTCTAACGAGTCAATGAATTTTAAAGATGATTGACATTATTATGACTTTGCTTAATTTTGATATTGTGCGACTTTGAGCCATTATAAAGGTAATATTATAATTAATGGTATATATATATATATATATATAGTTTAAAGCAAATATGGAAAAAGAGAAAATTTATTTTTTTAAGGTTAAAAAAAAATAGAAAGAAATTAATTGGAAAAATTATCTATATTTATTTATTTGATTTTTTGATACAAAACAAGATTATTTATTTATATTATATACATCAAAAAATTAATTTTATTATTATCAACAATATCATTTTCAATCTAACTTTTACCATAAAGTATTGCACGAACGAGCAGTTTCTGGATTGTATTTCGTGCTACTAAAAAGAATTGTTCACAGGCTAGACTTGTAGCTTTAATAGATAAATAAAAAATAATCTGTGGCTATTTTGCTAATACTGAGAGTTATTTCTGGTGAGTTTCACTACACAAAGATTAGTTGGTATTTCTCAATTTCGTTATTATTAATATCATTAATAATAAGATTATATATTTTTTTGAAATGAATGAGATAAAGCACTATTGTTATTGTCATTTGTTATGTAAAACAAATTAATTTATTATTATTGCAAATATGAAAAAAAAAAATAGATATCAAGGTTTAAATTTGATTGGTCAGGTCTTTTTGGAGTCAAAAATTTGAATTGGTTCAACTTGTGGACTTGGAGTTATATGGAAGGTTCAGACAGCTCCAAGTGAATTTGAATACATCTACAAGACAGTCAGGTAAAAGTTTATATATGTATTTGTTTAAAAATATATTTAAAGAACCATGTAAAACTGATAGAAACATACTGCAGCTGAAAGAGTAGTTAAATCAGTTATGTTAACAATAAAGATAGACCTCTGCGAATTACAATAATTTGCAGTAGTCACTCACTATATATGGAACACTAGAAATCATTCCATACATGGCTCCATAAAAATAAATTTTATTATAAAATCGTGCAACCAACCCATTTCGTAATAATAATAAATAAAGCCAAATAATTAAGTTCATTAGTATTAAAAGAACAGGATAAATTATTATCATGCAATAATTTCGTAATACCTAAACTTTCTCTAATTTAATACCTTTTTGTTTCAAAAGTTCCAACTTGGATGTAAAATGATGCTATGAAAACTTGTTAACGCACATGCATGTTACACGTGTGCAAAATTTTTTATATAAATATTTATTTATTTATACATCATCAAACCGAACCAGCAGTAGTATACGAATTAATTAATTTACATATAATGAATACAAGCAACAATCATCATCTGTAATTAATTAAATCAATAGCCTGTTTTTTCAATAAAGATAATATATACATACATTTTTTACAAAGAATTTTGTTTCAATTCCCCAAAATCGGATATTTTTGATCGATAACACTAGTATGTGTCAGTTTGTCATAAAACCGGTTCGGTCCGGGTTTTTGTGCCGTTTTAAAGGTACGCGGTTCCAGATGTTGGATCCGGCCCAGATTTTATTATTATTTTTAATTAATAATACATATATATATTTTAATTAGATCCATTTTTATGGTGGGCACAAGGCTTCTATTTAAGTCACTAGCGAAGCAAGCATTCTCTGCTGCAGGGAATTCAATTGGTAAAACACATAATCGTCAGTTTCCTGAAAAGTTGGTAGCGAGAGATGGCTGGTTTAACATTACGAGTCACATGATCAAAAACCAGTTTGAACCGGCTCAATTTATTATGCGAAGTATGGTCACAACTTCGAATTATGTAATGCCCGATTCCCCAACCTTATCAAATACTTTAAAATTTCCTGTTTTTTTTTTTTCTAAATAGTATTTCACACCCTGTTCATAATACACTCAGTTCAAAAAATAAAAATGAAAAACCTTTATCCTTTAAAGTTATTTGGTTCCTTGTACCAGAAAAAAGCCTCTTGCTGGAAACAATGATAATCAATCAATTTCCTGTCGTATGTTGAAAAAAAAAAAATTTGTAAATATCGGCTAACTTCATTTCTTTTGACGCACAAGTATTATTTTTTTTTTTTTAATAACAAGATTATCAATTATTCAAATTATTCATTCGAATAATCGTTCAATACTTAAAGTTAATTACGAATAATTCGAAACCTTATTCGAATAGAAGCCATGCATGGTAATAGTAGTAGATGATCAATTTTGAAATTTGTGAATTCGTGTGAACTTTAAATTTGCCATTCGGTATCTCGGCCTTACCCTAAAATTTTAATTATAATTATTAATTTTAAATTCACACGACTTGATTTTGACTCACAACATGGACATTTAAATCTTGTTTTTACTTATTGGCCATTTACCAGCTAATAATTGTCACATATCAGAGTGATGATCCGTAATATTTGATATGAACCCGAAACTACCCGAAACTAGTTTATAGTGGTTTATGTTTGAGTTTAGGGTTCTCTCCCGAAACTGTTTAGGGAGTTTAGGGTCACATTTTTTTGTATTTTTTGTTGAGTGGAGTCATCATAAAAAACTAGTATCTTTTTTTCGAAGCAAAACCTGTTGTCATTGCATTGGATGAGTTGTCAGATGATTCAAATGATTGTTTAAGAAGCATTGTTAACACACTATCTTATATTACTAAACTAGTATTTGTTGATTATTTAATTGATATTATTATTCAACATTTAAATTTCTTTGGAATCTTTGCCTCTGATTCAGCACAATACATGTACCTTGTTGTATTCACAATTTGCATTTAGTTGGATAAGGTAAATGCTGTTGCAATTTTGGTTCTGTTTTATTAAACATCAATTTAATCATAAGCCACTTTTACCTTACGTTGAATTTGTTTGGGCCTTCAAATTTATCAGCTTATCAGTTAATATAAACTAGTCAACTTTTTTAAAAGAGAAAAGATTTGGTCATAGGATTTAATTGAGGCTCCAAACGAATCGAACCGAGTCGATTTTTAAAACGATTCGGATTTTTAGATTTTTTACAAATAATAACTAGGACAAGTCAAATACAGTCAAACTTCAACAAGTCTATGTCCCATGTATAAAATACATTGAATATGAACATATACGAGAAAACGCACTTTCCCGCACTAGTACCTAAAAATATGGTGTATTTCTAAGAATGTGCTTTCCGTACGGAAAACACGTAGAAGAACCTGCTCCTACCATTACTAGTACGCATAAGGTAAAGTTCATTTTTCCGTATGTATATTCCGTACATTAGCACCTATTACTTATTCTGTGTACAATTTTTTAGTAATAGTATAGGCCCGCATTAGAAAATTGTATTTAAAATCGTGTTTCAACAAATTTATATCAGAAGCAATCAAATCATGGTTCATCGGGTTAGTTTTATATATATATATATATATTGATTCGAATTTCGTTGGTTCGTTCGGGGCCTTAGATTTAATGCAGATGATTTTTCAGAGGCTCTTTCGAAGCAGCCCCAATAAAAATTTTCTGATGATATTCCAAATCACCAACTTGACAAGATCTTTTTTAACGCATGTCAAATATTTAGCCCTTTCCTACTGAAAATATGAAAAGACATTCGTAATTATAGTGTAATTACTGAATTACAATATCCAAATAATGGATTGCTTATAGAATGGGGAATTTGTGGTTTTTAAATATACACACTTTCAAGTGATCTTAATTTAAAACAATTACCATTAATTTCTAAAATTGCATTAGAACATATTTGACTTCCAATATCAAGTTGCGTAGTTCTTCAATCTACATTCTCATTTGAATAATTATTGCCAAGATAAATTTTTTTTATTAAAGAAATAATAAATTAAAAATTCATAACAACAACAATAATAATAATTGATTATTTTTTTTATTGACTCGTATTGATGTATTATTGCTGCATCATTCTAGCATGCTAATTTTAGAGAAAATACTACTTTTAAAAAAATGGCAAGATACGTAAACAAACTGTTTTGGTTTATTGCTATGCTGAGATCCCAACATCACGACCTTCAAATCTATTTATCAACTTTCCAGTAGCGGTATTATAAACTGATCGCCTGAAACAATTTCTTCTGAGAACATTGTCACCATGTCTTTGAAAAGAAATATGTTTATGTCAGTCATGATGCCAATTTTGTCTCATTATATGATGACAACGATACATTCCTTTGTATAGATTATTCTTGCTATTATTACTGCTATTATTTCTATTGGTATCATGATTATTATATAAATTTTTTAAAAGAACTTTATCATATTTATCCAAAGAAAAACTATTATAGTGAAATAATCTACACCACCAATGATGCTGTAGCCCAAACTTTTAACTTAGGTAGAGATTTGGATTTAGGCTTAGAGTATGGTTCCCTCCCTCCCAAAACTATTTAAGGAATTCAAAAGAATTTAGATTCACAGCATTATCACCATCTGCCATATTTCTCCAATTAGGCTACTTGATAATGATTATTATTATAATGATACCAACAATTTCTATTGGTAGTCTTATAAAAAATTTTGAGCTCTATAATTGAAAAAAGGTAAATCTGAAGTTAAAGTTTCAAT
The DNA here is from genome assembly GCA_958430865.1 of Entrophospora sp. SA101. NCBI lineage: Eukaryota > Fungi > Glomeromycota > Glomeromycetes > Entrophosporales > Entrophosporaceae > Entrophospora > Entrophospora sp. SA101. The sequence continues at coordinate 1,315 of CAUDNR010001339.1, read as the reverse complement.
CTAATTACAAAATATTAACTAAAATTAAATTTACTTATTAAAGATTGCGTGTGACGAGATATTTATAATGATATTGAATTATGTATGGAAATGACTTCATTATTTAATAATAGTGATGATGAAAATGATAACTCTCCAATTTCTTTAGCACCCAAGATCACGCTACCACCACTTGTTAAAACATCGTTTGATGAATATGATAACAACTCTCTAAGAAAGAAGTACAAATAGGCAAGAATTTTAATATCAACGCAAAATGGCGTAATTAATGTATCAAAATGAAGTTGAACCCTGTAAAACCAAAGAAGTAAATATAAATTAATTAATTAACCCAAAGTGATACTTTCTAAATAAACTTGCCAGCTTTCAATATATTCCTTTGTCAACAACCTTCTCACCTCCACAATCTTTGTTCGTTTTTTAACGATCTTCCAGACGTAATTTCGGATCTGTTTGTTTCATTATTATCAATTGAGCTTTGTGAAGTACTTTCGATTTTTGGACTATGTCATAAAAAAAAGTATATATGTATTATATATGTATGATTAATAGTAATTAGAAATGTGTAATACAAAATCATCATCCATATGATAATAAACTCTTATTAACTTGATATTTATTTTCCCTACTTATAATTTTCCAAGTTTTCTTTCGGTGATAATCAGCAAAATCTGGTCCTGTAATTATTGTTGAAGGAATCTTTCTAATAGATGAGAAAATTAGAGACCTAACACTATTGACGACGATTCAAGAATAACTAGACTGCAAAGAAACTCGTTGATTTTTCTCATGTTTATAACAAACAAGGAAGACTAATAACATATGAAGCCATCCCATGAAAAATCTGTAAAAGCAGGCAGACTTGATTCTTGCTAACGATGGAGAAAAATTAATTACTCCGATTGGAGGATATTGGTAGTACAGCTGTGATTTGCTAAAATTTTGATCGCGGTAGTACACAATGTTCGCTATTGCGTCTTAATAATACATAGTAATAGTAATAGGTAAACTCGATAAGTCGGATTTGGCCTAACTCGGACAAAAATTTCCAGCCCTTTTTTTTTATATTTAAAATTTCTTGATAAGTCGGACACATATATAAACTCTTGTTAAGCTGTAAGTCGGACAACTCCTCCAGCCAGATAATAATAAATGACTCTCAATAAAGTCGGTTCACGTGATTTTCGTAAATCTTGAGAGATAATCTTTACTATTTTTAGTAATTTCATTATTCATGATTGTAATAAATCTGTTTCGTGAATAATATTATTATCAATTATAATCATTTTAAAAAATTTGTCTTTGCAAATAATGT
>CAUDNR010001336.1:63947-102146 GCA_958430865.1 Entrophospora sp. SA101 | reverse complement strand
AAGGAGAAATATTTTAGCCTAAAAAAGATCGTAATGAATATTTGCATAAATCTTATCAATATGCAAAAAGTTCATTTCGTAGTATCAAAGATATGAACCCCCAATTTGTGCTGTATCCAAAAGCAACAAATGATGACGATTTTGATGATATTTATATAGCGTTAAAATACGCTCAAACAAATAATTTGAAAATTGCTATTCGTACAGGTATGTTATTTTAAGATTAACTGAAATCAATGTAAACTAACACTTAAACGTGTAATAACGATTTATGGCGAGTAAATTTATATTATATATTTTATTTTTATAAATATTTATTAAAGGTGGGCATCAATATACCGGTGCGTCTCTACCGATCGTAACAACATACAATTAGATTTATCTAATACGTAAAAGAATTTTGTGTGGAAACGTAAGAGCACTGAATTAGAAATTGGAATTAGTCACTCATTGGATGAGTTTGCGAAAATATTACAAGATAAAGGACAGTTCTTACCGGTAGGTCAATGTGAATATGTAGGTTTGGGAGGACATGTACAAACTGGTGATTATGGACAACTCGCGAGGGGTTTTGGTCTTTTAATAGATTATATTAAGGAGATTAAGATTATATCTTATGACGAAACTGAAAATAAATATACAGCAAAATGGATTAAAAAAGGTGCCGAATTATTTCGTGCTGTCATTGGTGGTAGCCCGGGTAATTTCGGTGTAATTACACACGTTAAGTTTAATGTTTTAAAGGATCGCAAGTATTCACCTCGTGGATTTTTTGCAGTTTGTGAATACGATCCTGGATATTTTAAAACATTCTTGGATATAATGTTAGAAACCGTCGACGAAGATGATTTTGATTATTGTGTCACACTCATATCTGACTCAGGTATAGAAGATATTGGAAATGTCTTAGATAATGATCCATCATATGACAAAACATACAATCGACAAGAGTATGTTAATAGTGGTGATGAAGATGTTGTTTGGCCAACTATGATCATCATACACGCTTATCATTATCAAGAATACGACGAAAACACTTCTCCAATTAAGAAAATAAAAGATGTTGTTAAAGAACCAAATAAATGGACAATTGTAACAGACACAACAAAAAAGGATATTAAAGTTTCAGATTTAGTTAGAGATTGGATTGTGTTTATCAGAAGAGAATTTCAATTGCAGTATATAAAGCGTGGGTATTTTTCCGATTGGGAAGCAAGCAAGTTAATTGATACTAATTGGTCCGCTTGGGTTACCAATCGTGTTAACTTAGCAATAAATAAAAATTAAAACTTTCAGCTCAATTCAAATACTATGGTGGTGCAGAATCCGAATTTTATAAGAAAGGCGTAGAAAACCAGGATAAAACATCAATTAGTTGGCGAAATATGAATTTTGGATTTACCTTTGACGTATTTTTCGAAAAAGAGAAATTTCATTTAGCAAGCGAATGGCAAAGAGAAAATGATAAATGTGTTTCAGTGAATAATCCTATATTCTCTGATAAAGATATGCGTTTGTTATGGGCTTCTCATGACTTAAATCTCAATTATTTTCATGATTGTTATTATGAAACTGAAGACAAATATAAAAAATTATGTGAATTAAGAGATAAATATGATCCTGATAAAATTTTTATTCCTAATAATTTTTGTGTTGGTGTAAAGAATGAAGCGCCAAAAGAAGATTTAAAAAAAATATTAGACGAGAATAGTGAAAAATTCAAGAAAATGATATCAGGGAGAGGTTTTACTCCGATTTGGAAAACATGGAAGGGTTTTGAGAGAAAGGATTTTGAGAGAAAGGGTTTTGAGAGTGAGATTAAGAGTGAGAGTGAGAGTGAGAGTGAGAGTGACAGTGAGAGTGCGAGTGCGAGTAAGAGTGTGTGAGAGAGAGTTTGATAATTAATTATTATTTTATTAATTTTTAAATGTAAAGTCTTCTATTTATAAAACCGACTAGATTTTTTCTTTTTTATCAATGTTATCTGTTACATTTAATATTCTCAAGTTTTATTTATAAGCAAAACATTATAAAAATTTTATCTTGGCATTAAATTTTTTACTTGACAAGTTATTCACCTTGCTAGAGTATTGTAATGGTTGAATTTTTTGGCAAAAATAAAAACACATACGATATATATCATTGAGTTTTATTTTTAAATTCTTGTCCTTTTTTCGAAACAAAGTTCAATTATGTTAAGAATCTTCTGAGATGTGATTTGTGTGGAGACACGTTCACACCAGATCAATTGACCGTTTCGTTTCGGATTTGGCCACTATGAAAAATATGGCAAACTTCCAATTGGATAGACCACCTTGTTTCCATATATCAGCAGAGCTATTAATATGTTTACGTTTGTAGTCTAATATACATTACTTTTGTTTCATGTACCATCGAGCTAATTTGGCTATTATTAGAAGTTCATAGAACGCCGGTTGATATATTTGTGCGTTAATATGTAGGGATATCAAAATTGGATTAACTGCACATGGTTCCCATATATCAGTATTACTATTATTACTATTACTATAGATTATCTCTTCGCTTTATTAAAAATGAATCATGTATTCTTAGACTATAGGTTAATAATAAATCACATATAAACCAATAAACTTATTATAATTGCTAAATATGTCTGGTTTAGATATCAATATTATTCTTGGTAATGTCACCGATTAAATTTGGGAGAGCGTATTTAATTGGTGATAACAATTATTTTTGTTTTTGCGTGGATCAGAATGAATAGGGGATCAACGAATTGATTTTGGTATTAGCGAATAATTTTGGTTAAAGAAGATAAAAGTTTTTAAATAAAATGGAATATTTATTATTTTATTTATTTATTTAGCTTTTCTTAGTCGGAACTAATTAACTTATGAGAAAGTTACTTTACAAGTACATTGAATTCAAGTTCCTTATATACAATTCAATTAATTAGTAATTCTAACATCTCAAAATTGAGATTAGGGATGGGAACGGTTTAACCCAAACCGGTTCAACCAGCGGTTTGAAACCGAACCGATGCGGTTTGGTTTACACATTTCAAACCGCGGTTAAACCCCAGTTCAAACTCCGATTTGAAACTGAGTTGGTTACACGTTACATTTCACACTTATTCGTTTTATATCATTTTATTTGTTTTACAAAATATTGGATATAAATATTAATTCACATCTTGATGCAACAAATTCTATAATATTGTTATTGTTATTGTTATTGTTAAGGGATTTAACTATAACAAGATAATTAATTACATTTATAATTTACTATGGTTACTAGTACTATGACTTAAGAAAAGAAAAGAAAGATGTCAGCTATTACTATTTACTATTATTATCATTATATACAAGGGCTAAGAAGGAAAAATAGATTGATAAAGAAAAAATATTTTAATTGAATTGGATTTACCAATTTCATTCAAATCGTTCATTTTATTAATTTTATTTGATTTAATTTTATTTGATTTATTAGTTTATTCAATCATTAATTTTATTCAAATTACATATTAATTTATTTAAAAATCTCACTAACTGATGCTGTGGTCCTAAATTTTGAATTGGACCTGATAATAAAATTTAACTATGTTTATTTTTTTATGATAACAGATATTTCAATCACAATTAATTGAATTATGGTGCTACAACTTGATATAGAGATCAGGCGGAACTCCAGCTATTGATGCAAACAATTTAAAGTACAAGCAAATATGAAGAGAATTGATAGTAGTGGTGTTTAAAATAGCTTTCATTGTCGGAACAAATAATTTGTTTTTTAAAATTTTTCATTTTTATAAAAATAGATCACCAATAAAATTATAAAACTGCGGTTAAACTTGAGTTTGAACTGCGGTTCAGACCGCGGTGGTAAACCGCCGGTCGGTGCGGTTCACTAGCCAAACTGGCGGTTTATAAATCGAACCGAACCGAACCGTTCCCATCTCTAATTGTGATATTGAGAAAATTGAGACGATATCTCAAAATTGCGTGATATCCCGAAAATTGCGAAGATATCTCGAAATTGCGAGGATATCCCAAAACGATTCTTTCTTAAATAATAATAAGTTAAAATAAATTACGACGCGGTCGCGTTTACTTCGTCAAAAATCATTTCGTCGACAATCATTTCGTCGAAAATTATTTCATCCTCGAGCCAGAGACCGAACGAGTTAGATGTGAGGAGTGTGGGAAGTTAGTTAAGAAACTAGGTGAGGAAAGCGGAGTGTGTGGGAAGTGTGAGGAGAAATTTGTTTAATGAAATTTTTTTTTTGTGACGAAATAATTTTCGATGAAACAAATTTTCGACAAAATGAACATTCGACGAAATGAACTTTCGGTGAAATAAACTTTTGACGAAACAAACTTTTGACGAAATGGGTGTCGACGAAATGACTGTCGACGAAATGAATCAGATCCTAAAATTCATCATCTCCGCAACTTTTAAACTCTTATTATTTCAGGTTCTAAAATACAACGTCTTTGAATAATTAAGAAAAAATTCGTTCACTGGTTGTTATTAGATTAGAAATTAGTGGGTTTGGTTCTAAATAAGCAGAGTGCAAAAATTAGAATGCCAGGAACTGCCAAGTAGTTTTTAGCCTAAGCCCTGAACAGTTCGAACCGAACCGAACCAAAATTTTTTGGTTTGACTTTTTAGAATCTGAAACCGAACTGCTCGGAGCTTTAATCCAGTGATTCTATTCTGTAAATCATTAAAAACTAAATATCATGGGTTGGAAACAAATTGGAGGCAATCTTGGTCAACTGGTAGTTGGTAAAGGCAATAACATATGAAGTGTAAACTCTGCAAAAAAGGTAATATACTTCTCTTCTATTTGTGTGATACATTCTTGACATGAATACTCATTTTCCCTTTAATTCTATAGATTTTTCGATTCTACAATTGACATTGAGAGCTAGCTGTTGACTCAGCTGTAAATGTTGGTGTTGGTGTTGGTGTTGATGGAACTATTTGGGCTATAATAATCAAAATAACATTTTTGCATGGAATGGTTATGGATGGTAAGTAACCATTTCTCTTGCCATCCATCTTTCTTAGTCTTGGTTTGTTCTCCGTTAACTTTTGATTTTGCTGTATATTATAGGACGCAGGTTGAGGGTTCTTTAGTCTAAATATCAGATAATTTTTGTAAGCTTTACAGCTGTCAAAAATCATAAATTTGGCTACATTATTTATTTTTTTTTTACAGTTGTCAATAAAGATCACATCTGGGGTGTCAATCATATAGGTAAGATCTTTTACTGAATTGGCAATAATATTAATAATGGTAGATGGGTTGAAGTTTCTGATGGGTTGCCCAATGTGTCAGTAGCCTCTGATGGGACCATTTGGGGCATTAATAGTAACCAATATATCTTTAAATGGGTGGTATCAACTGGTCAGTACCATTTTAAATTTGACCTTAGTATTTATATTTAGTTATTGTTTTAAAAAATAGGTTCAAATTCCTGGAAAGTTCAAGCAAGTTTACACCAGTAGTGAAAAATTAGTGGTTGGCATCAATTATAATGATCAAATTTTTCAATATGTCAATAAAGGTTGGCAATATTTTGACAGCGCGCTCAAGAATGTTGCAATTTCTATTGATGGCATTGCGTGGGGCGTTAATGGCGCAAATGATATTTATACGCGTCAAGATAATTACTTTTATGATTTAATAAGTTGTTAATTTTATCAGTTATTTTTATTGCAAATTATTATGTTATTAAATTAATTATTTTAATTGGCGTTGAGTTAGCATATATTTATATACGGGATCTTTTCTACTTTTCCTCATGTTGAGTTGGAAAAGAAAAATAGTTGCGAATAATTACTTACATAGCCAGAGAATGACTACTGTCTTTCTCTCAAATATTACCTACTCACATTTCATGCTCAAAGTCATACCTGGCTTCCTTTTTCTAGATACGAATATCAATGAGTAATAGTGCGAGAAATTCATAATACTATCTAGTATATTGTGCATAAAATTGATCCGTGAATTTATTCTTGATAAATGTATTTGTTTATGCAAAAGATACATTATAATTGCATCACCAAAGCTAGATTAATGATATGAGCTGGCTAAAAAAAAAAATTTTTTTCTTAGCATTCAATTCACATTTGGAATTTTAGTGCAGAATTCAATGACATAAACACTTGGTTGAGATGGGTTCATCTGCATTACTTAGAATGACAAAAAAAACATACATTTACTCAAAAAGAAAAAAAGAAAAACACAATACTAGTAGCAGGATAAAAGTAATAGAGTTAGAGGTTTACTCGATACTCGAATAATTATTTGAATATTCGACTAATTACTATTTGGAATTGGAATATTTATAACTGTTTGAAATATTTCGTATACCTTGCAATAATTATGAATATTAATTTTGTTTATTAAATTTTGAAATCTTCAGACCTTACATGTTTACACTTTAATTTAGGCATAGAATTATGAAAACATCAAAAATTACATCAAAACATTATATAAATTAGATGAATCATAGATTTAAGTTTACAGATATTATAACGATTTATATATAAACTTTATTTCTGTATGTTTGTATACCTACCAATGGATAATTTTTTTGGCTGCCCGATCATTAAGTATCGTATATTAATATAATAATATTAATATTATCAAAGATAAAAAAATAAAATTTATTTTATTGAAGGTGGGTGAAGTGGATAACAAGAAGGTAAAATAAGTTCAACAATTAACTATTATTTGGCCACTAGAAAATATTTAATATATATAACATTCTCCTTCCGCTTGATTTCTTTAACATTAACAAAAATTGACGATGTCACCCCAAGAATAAAATAAATAGGTTATTATTATCATAACAAATATTTTCCTGCTCTTCTCATGTTGCCCTATTTAAAAATAAATTGTGATGTTAAATACATCTAATTTTAATAATGAATTAATTATTTGTAAAAATACCAAGTAAAAAAACAGGGAATTCTAATTTTTATTCCTAAAGCAAAAAGAAGGTTTGATATAATTTTCACGAAGAATATTAATATGTAAAATAGAAAGATATATTAATCTTATTATTTCCTAATACCATCATCCTTCAACTCGCCTAGTTGATGGTCAATACTAATGCACTGGAAATACTCTGTATTTTTAAATTAAAATGTTTTTTAATGAATGTTTCTAAATTTACATACATGCAAAGCCATTTACCTTGTGAATGAACTCCTTGTTGGCAAAGGCGGCAAAACAAAATTATTTCAAGATTTAATAATATATTTTATGAAATTTTTTATAGGTTTAATAATATACAGTAGGTTATATACAATTTGAAAACTGCTTTTGACTTTACAAATTTTTTTAAAAAGAACCTTTTAACAAGATATTAATTCCTTTGTCGTGCAATAATCATTTAAAAAAAATAGTGATTATATTGGACTGAAAAATTAAGAACTTTTGGTAGTCAAATTTGTTTGTGACAATGACGGCGGTGATCCGTTTCACTAATAAAAAATATTAGGAGTATATTAATATATTATAAACGCCCCTTATTTTTTGTGCATGCGTAGAGCATTTACCAAAGACTTTCTTTTCGAGCAGATTAATATTAAGAAATCATTTCATGAGCTCCTCTTGAGGAGAACTTTTCTACTTGTAAAGTATACTATGGGCAAGTACTACTTACTAGAACTTGTCTTTTCGAGTAGATTCTATTATATTTGAAGAAAAATCATTTTAGTAACTTATTTGTAAAGTACGAAGAATAAATATCAAAACAAAATTTTCATTTTAAAAAACATTTTTCCCATGCAGATCATTTTCCAATTTTTATGCATTTAACGTTATATAATCCTTTAAATTCATAATCTTGTGAGAAAAAAAAAATCCACATAAATAATTGATAGAAAAATTATTAATTCAACATTCGACATAGTAATAAACAATCCAATACTAACTAAATTGTGTTTATTGAGGTATATCTATTGATCATGTGGATGACATGTTACATCAATCAATTATTGTTCGTTAAAATCTTTTTTATTGTTATTGTATATATATAAAAAAAAAGACAAAAACAAGAGAGCACCATATAAAAAATGCATAAATTCTAAAAAGTCAGATTATTCGATTATCCATTTATTTGGGGATTCGTGAAATTTTAATATTAAACGAATTATTTAATTATTTATACAATTATCTATATTATTATTACTGTCACATAATCACCAATAGTAGTAACAATAGCAACAATAACAACAACAACAGCAAGAGGTTAATTTAAATAGTGAACTTCAAATTACTTTTTTTTCTTCTTGATCTGCAGCACACATCGCACAACTTTTGAATTTTGTTTGTCAAAATGTAACACATGAACAATTTTTAAATCCAAAATAAATAAAATTTTTTTTTCAACAAAAATTACAAACAATAATTTCTTTCAAAATGACTTCTAATAATTCAATTGGCTCTCATTCAACTGCTAACAGTTCAAATAGAGAAAACGGACACTCTCAACAACATTATGCACAATCAACAACTTCAACTAATACATCTATAAGAAAAAAAGGTGTTAAAGATTTTGAGTTTGGTAGAACTCTGGGTGAAGGTTCTTACTCCACTGTATGTGAAGAAATTTTTATTTTAAAATTTTTAAAATTCTCAAAATTTCGATAATTTGTAAAAATCCTTTGTCTTAATTTAAAATTTAGGTTGTATTTGCAAAAGATCGTTCATCAGGACGCGCGTATGCAATAAAAATTCTTGACAAAAAACACATTATCAAAGAAAAAAAAGTTAAATATGTCCACATTGAGAAAAACACTTTAAATATATTAAATCATCCTGGGATTGTTCGTTTATATTATACGTTTCAAGATAATAATAGTTTATGTATCCTTTTCTTTTAAAAGATATTTAAAAATTGACATTTTCTTCTTTTTTCTTCAATTTCTCGATTCATTCATACCACAAAAAAAAAAAAATTCTTAATTTATTCGATTATTATTGTTGTTATTATTTGATTTGCAAAAAAAAAAGATTTCGTATTGGATCATGCTAAAAATGGCGAACTTTTAACTTTAATAAAAAAGGTTTGTAATAAAAAGCTATTTTTATCAATTGTTCATTGATGACTTTGTGGAATAAATAATTATTGATAATAAAATTAAAAAATTTTTTAGCTTGGATCATTTGATGTTAATTGTGCGCAATATTATTCTGCTCAAATTTTATCAGTTGTAGAATACATGCATAGTCAGGGGGTAATTCATAGGTGAAGATTCTTTTTTAAATAACAATATTATTGTTTAATTGTTTGATTTGTAGTTTTAAAATTTTGTTTTTTTTTTTTTTTTAATTTCAAAAGAGATTTAAAACCAGAAAAGTAAGACTTTTTATTTTATCTTTATATTATTTTTTCCAAGTCGATTGATTGATTGATTGATTGATTGATTGATTGATTGATTATTGATTTTGAAAGTATATTATTAGATGAAAAAATGCATATTAAAGTTACTGATTTTGGAACTGCAAAATTATTAGAGCAAAATGAATTTGGAACCGTTGAAGGTTAAAAACAATTAATTCTCTTATTATATTTTTTCAATCAATGTCTGTAAATTATTAATATATATATGTATGTATATATTTAAATGATAATTTTAATATCAACAATAATAATAGATGATCGAGCAAATTCATTTGTAGGCACGGCTGAATATGTAAGCCCAGAACTTTTAAAGGAAAAGGCAGCATGCAAAAGGTTCGGGTTGTTTTTAATTCAAGTTGTATATATATATATTTAATGAAAGTTGTTTATTTATCATATACTATGATAATAATAGTAATGATGATGATGATGATGATGATAATAATAATAATAATAATAATAATAATAATAATTTACATTTAGTTCAGATTATTGGGCACTTGGTTGTATCATATATCAATTAATTGCAGGACGTCCACCATTTAAAGGTTCAAATGAGTACATGACCTTTCAAAAAATTGTCAATCTTGATTATTCTTTTCCAGAAGGATTTCCTCCTATTGCGAAAGATCTGGTTCAAAAACTACTGGTACTAATAATGATTTTCATTATATAAAAAATTATATTGTTGATTTATTATCTTTATATTTACCTATACGTTGTTATTATAATAAGGTTACCAATCCAAATGAGCGACTCGGTCATGGTGGCAAAGATGGGGTTAATAAACTAAAATCACATCCATTCTTTAATGATATAATGTGGGATGACTTATGGCAGCAACCTGCTCCAAAACTATTACCATATTTACCTCCTAACCCAACAAATAATGAAGATGAATTCAGATCAGATAGTGTCTTTTTAAGGCAAAATAGTAATTATAACCGTGGTAGCAGCGTTGGTGGCAGCAGTTATCTTGCTACTGGACTTAAACAAAGTGATCCATTCAGGTTAGAGAGCTTTGCAAATGGCGATGATGGATCTGATAAAGTTGATCCAGAAAAACTCAAAAAATTACAAGATCAAAAACACACTTCTGCTCAATGGTATAATCACAATCATCATTTAATAATACTTTATGGTATTTAAACATATTTGATATGTCTATTTTTCTAACGTTACATGTTTATATGTATATATATATATATATATTAGCCTTCCATTCCTACTCAAATCGGAGCTAGTTGTTCATTCTGGACCCATAAATAAACGAAAAGGATTTTTTTCTAAGAAATGTCTATTAATTTTAACAGATTTTCCTAGGCTAATATATGCTGATCAAGAACGAATGAAACAAAAAGGTGAAATATATTGGAGTTCAAGAATGGTTGTTGAATTAAAAAATAGAAAATATTTTTTTGTTCATACAGTATGTATTATTTATTATTATTATCATCATCATCATCATCATTACCATTGTTACCATCTTCTTTACTATTATATTAGAATCTTTTGAATTTAATTTTGAATCTATTTTTTTTTTGTTTTTTGTTAGCCTAGAAAAACTTATTATTTTGAAGATCCAAATGGAGCAGCTAGTGAATGGGTGAATAGAATAAATCAGTTGTTAGTAGCAAACTATGGAGAAATGTTTTAAGATCATTCATCAACATGTAAAAAATTAAGATTTTGAGCAATCATGACAACATTATTATTGTTTATTTTTTATTTATAGTTAGTTATTTATTTATTTAATTAAGAAATATATATTTTCACGCATACGCATAAATATTTTACAAATATAAACACATTTTCATATACATAAACATCCACATACGCACATACAAACCTACATCAATAAAAAATGCATTCATTTTTTTTAATCATTTATCGGCGATCTTTGAAAATGTGCAATTTTGGATTCAGTTGCGCAAATCATTGTTTATAAAAAAAAAAAATTAACATTGTAATGTCAACAATAAATTTACCACCTGAACTCATGATATCAATATTCGGATGCGTCGAAAATGATTATAACACATTACATTCTTGTGTCCTAGTTAATAAGCAATGGCATAGTGTTAACATTCCAGCTTTATGGAGAAATCCATTTTATTCTGCTGGCAGCACCAAAATATTAATCAATTGTTTGTTGCTACTAATGGAAGAAAATAAAAATTTCTTAAAGGAAAATAACATTTTATTGCCTTTTAAACTATTGGAGAAACCACCCTTATACAATTATGCTAAACTTACCACTGAATTAAATCTCTGCCGAAGTAGAAAATTTTTAAAGGAGCTGATAAATGGTCAGGAATCATATAAACTTAAAGTTTTGAATGAAAAATTAGCAAACTTTATTTTGGATCATTCAACAAATATCAAAAGGCTTAAAGTTATTGACATTGAGTGCGATTGGTTAATCAATCATAATAGATTTGATGCTAGTTTTAAAGATCTTTATAAATTGGATTGCAACTTTCCTAATGGGCACAAATTTTTTGATAAAATTGCAAAAATATGTAAAAAAATTCAAGAATTATATATAGATTATAGTAGTGAGTACTTATTTACCAATGATGTTGATTATGGTCTAACTCAGCTAGTTAAAGCACAAGATCAAATCAAAAGATTATCTATTCGTTCAGCTGACAATCTAGTTTTTTCTGATGATTTCAAAAAAGCCATATCAATTCATTCAGAATCAATAATCGACTATGATAGTGTTGGAGAAAATAATTTAGATTCTGTGATAATTCCAACATTAAAAAATTTAAATTCATTGTCATTAATTAATTTTGATAATGGATTTGCTGATAATAGCAGTCTGTCAAGTTTTAAATCTATATCATTTAAAAATATCGTAAAGGTGGTTATTTCACTCATCAACTCTCCATTTTTATTAGACCTTTCTTCTTTCATTAAAATCAATGGAAAATTTCTTAATTTGTTAATAATCGAGGGCTATCCAATTGATGTTCAATATTTAGGAGAGGTGATTCAATTAGTTGGAGAAAATTGTCATAATCTAACATCTTTATCAATATTTTACAAGGATGAAGTAATGCAATATTTGGTTGGAGTATTTAATAACTGCGTTAAATTACAATCCATTGCATTGTCTCAAATTGGTGAGGATGCTATAGTGAATGCTGATGAAGTATTGGCAGCTTTAAATCAGGCATTACCAAGAAACTTGAGATTTTTAAGTATTGCACATAAAATCATCATTTCTGATGATTCGCTGGGGGTTTTGATGAATAATTGGCAAGGACCTAAACCCCTTGAATTGAGTTTATTGGGATATGATAACCATTCTTTGAACAATGATGGGATAGTTGATTTATTAAAAGAATATCAAGATTTAGGATTTTTAAAACTAGTATGACCATTCAGCAAGTGGAATGGTAATTTATCAGTAATCATCATTGCCTGTCTGTGGAAGGTCAGTCCTATAAATCATATTGTCTACTAAATTAAAAATATCCTTGTGGTATTATTTCTGTATTTAAATCTGCTAATATAATTGAATTCACAATTTAGATTTCAAAATAAATATGAACAATATACATAATTGGCAATATATATTATGTATATATATTATGAGGGGATGTTTAATCAAATACATGATTATGAATAAACAAGAACTTTTTTTTCTTTTAATTAATTATATATTTTAAATGATAATAAGCATCTATAAAATCTTTTGAGCACAAACTAATTGATAAAATTAAAGTTTTTTTCATGTCAGAAAACAAACATAATTATAAAAGAATAATGCTAATTATTCTTATTGACACTAAAAGTAGACTTTAACTTGAAGATCTATACCTTTTGTAGCAACCAGGTGAATCCACTCAATTCTATTTAATATTTACTATACACTACACAAAATTTTTTCAATATTAAAAAAAGCTATAATGACAAATATTTCAAAAAAACTGCTAAAAAGAACATCAAGGAGGCAAATTTTTTAAAAAAGTATCATTATTAGTTGATAGAATAGGTCTTTAGTTTTAATGTAATAACGAGATATTCCCAAAAAAATTATTTGTGAAGTCTTAAATTTTTTTATTATTTGGTCATATGGCGCAGCAATAGGAGGTCTTTAGACTGAGCCAACCCTATGATATAATGATAAATGATTGTGTGGATAGATAATCAAATTTCCATTACTTTGAAAAAATATGGAACATCCACTATTCCTCTACTCTAAGAGAAATTAAGTCAAATATATATTTCCGATTTTTATGAAGTTCTGGAAAAAAAAAAGTTGCCAGATATTTTTCCTTTTTATCATTATTTTTTTTTTGTGCAGATTTCTATACGCATAAAAAAAACCAACTTTAATATATATAATGTCATTACTTCAATATTTTAAAAAGAATGGCCAGAATCACAATTTGTATCTTTTGAATTTTCAGAGGAAAAGTATTGGCTCAATCTAAATCTTTATTTCAAAAAGGCTTGCTATTAAATCATTAAATTCAAATATATATATATATATATTTATGTATTTGTTTTCATTTTATTTCCCTTATTCAAAAAAATAATTAAAATAGTCAATTATTTAGTAGATTAATTATTTGAATATTAATATTAATTGACCAAAAAAATTTAGACAATTATGCCAGATTTCCAACCTCTAGGATGAAATTTATTAAATCTTACTAGCAGTTATACCAAAAGTCAACTATGGTTTTGGCATTTCGGCATTTCAGAATGATTTGCTGAAACTATTTTGGCAGTTTCTCATATGACATTCTGCTGAAACTTCCTAGTTCGGCAAGCAACTTTAGCTTATGCATGAGATAATAGTCTCTCATTTTTGCCATAACCTTGACATTCTGTGACTCTCTTCTTCAAATACATAAGATACTACCTACTTCCAATGTATTCTTTGACCATGTTCTTCTCATGAAATTCAGGAGAAAGTACATAAATATATTTTTTTAAAATGCATGTATGAAATGTCGAGTACCTTCTCCATATTCCACTGATATGCCATGCAATATTAATGGGCCTATGCAACAAAAATTGTTTTTAAAAAGTTCAATGCTAATTATTTTGCACGCATAATCTTGGTCTTTGAGAGAAATTCCTTGTGGAAAATACATGCTTCTTCTTGATTTTCTATTTGATTCATTCCTTAGATCTAGAGGAAAACCTGGAAGGAAAACGTAAAATATATTTTTAATTATTGATGTATGACGAAATTTTTGACTTTAGTCATTGACGTAACCAAAGTATTGACTAAAGGTAGTTTCTACCAGGGCCATTTTGACGATTTGACTAAAGTCGAAGCCCTTGACATAAGTAAAACCACTCAATGTAATTAAAAACACTTGGTGTAAAGTAAACCTCGATATAAGCAGCAATAATGCCAAATTATGTAAAAATGTGTGTCTCTGGGATGAATAAAGAAAGAATTATTATATCATTATATATATATTGCAATGATGCAAGAAGAATAATCATCATGGGGAGTTTACTAACGTTATAATCCGAGTTAGAAATTTTACTTAATTAGTTGTTTTTTCTTTCAAAATAAAAATGCACCTTCTTTTTATTATTACATTTCATAAAATAAAATTGTCTTTACATACATATGAGTTAATGTTAAATTGATGTTTTTTTGGATTTTTGACTTTTGAAGTTAACTGTGCGTAATAATAATATTAATAATGTGCTTGAGCTGTCTTTAGTGTCTGAGTTTGAAACAACATAGGTTGATCAATATTGCAAATTTAGTTTTTCAATTTACATCCTTATCATAGTAATAGTGAAAAAAAATGTTGCACGAAAAATTGTTACACGTAATTCAAATAATGTAACCGTTATTCTCAAAAAAAAAAAATTCATTAAGACACCAAGCCAAATTTATATTTTATATTTTTACATAATGTCACATGTTAAACTATTATCAACATTATCACTAGAAAGAACACACTTTCTACGTAAAATTTATAGTGAAACACATCATAATGCAATGACTAATTCCGATAGAGAAAATAGAAAAGATTATTTTTTTTCATTGGTCAAAAAAAACAAGGAGCTTATTGAAAATGAAAAAGAATATTGTAAGGAAAGGTTTATTTATGATTTTGAATTAAACAATGCAATGTATAAACAGGGAAAACCAAAACAATGTAACAAGTGTAAATTGACAAAATACTCTGATAGGTACTGTGAAGGTTGTATTAGTTTACAATTGCAGAGCCTTTTCACCACTTGGACATCTGGAAATAACATAATTGATGATTTTATTCAACAATGTCAAATGAAATCATCTCTGCCAAAACATATTTTAGAATGGATACCTTTTGAGCAATTTGAGGATATAACAAAGTTGACAGAAGGTGGATTTAGTTCGATTTTTACTGCTACATGGATAAGAGGAAGTATTAATGATTACAATGAAAATAAAAAAGAATTTGGTTATTTAGAAGAGCAACTAGTAGTATTAAAAAGTTTAAATGATTCAAGTAATTCAGGAAAAGCCTTTTTTGATGAGATGGGTAGTTGTCATTTAAACAAAATAAACAATACTGTATTATATATATCATACTAATTGATTTTATATTCAATTTCAGGCAATGAATTATTGTAAAATTAAATCAGGGTTGATTGTTTTTTGCTATGGTATAACTAAATTCCTAGATAATGGAAATTTTGCAATTGTTTTAAATTATCATTCAGATGGAAATTTAAGGGGTTATTTACAAAAAAACCATTTAAATTTAACATTAAAAGATAGAATTACAATCCTTGATTATTTATGTGAAGCATTAGATGATATACATGAAAAAGATTTAATCCATTGTGATTTACATAGTGGTAATGTATTATTGCAAGGAGGTGGTTGTTATATTACAGATTTGGGGTTATGTGGACCAGTTGATGAAAAGTCATCAAACAAAGTCTATGGAATTGTATCATATGTTGCACCCGAGTTACTTAGAGGCAATAACACAAAAAACACAAAAGAATCGGATATCTATAGTGTTGGAATGTTAATGTGGGAAATATTTGCAGGTCACCCACCATTTGATGATAGAGCTCATAATCATCGTTTGATTTTTGATATATGTGCAGAAGGTTTACGACCACCAATATTACCTGGAATGCCTGATGATTATGTGCAAATGATGCAGAAGTGTTGGGATGTGGATCCATCAAAAAGGCCAACTAGTAGAGAACTTCGGAAGTTTGCTATAAATAAACTTAACGAAGTTATTAAAGATGAAACTCTTGAAAATAAAAGTTTAACAAATAAAAATTTAAAAAATAATAGTTTAATAAAAAGGTTATTCAAATTTTCTAAAATCAAGAAACATGAAATTGATTTTAATGATGATGGTAGCAGCAGCAGCGGTGCTTTGCAACAAGTATATGAATCACATCCAGATGCATATCATACAAGTAGAATTTTGGATGAAGAGATTGCTAAATCTAAAAGCTTAAAAAGTTATACAAGTAATGATAGTTCATTAAATGATCTTGATTTTAACTCTTTTCTCTAGAATGTCAACAAAGGTGAATAAAACTTTCATTATTAATCACTATCAATATTAAATATTACAAGATTAATTAATTAATTAATAAATATTAGATTATAGTAATAATAGTAAAAGAAAAGATGCGATTAGTAACAATAGTAAAAGAAAAGATGCGATGAATGACTAATTTAATCTCCACTATAAATTTATTATTATCTTTTTTTATTTTATCATTATTTTGTTTTTCAAAGCTAAATTATAATAATGTTTTGAAATAATAAACTTTTTACAGTTTCCTGATTCTTGTTAAATGGTGATATTGCGAGGTATCATTTTAACTTTTGTTACTCTTGTCAGTTAATTGCACATAATTCGATGCTTGTCAATTAGTTAGTTTATGAATTTACTTTGGTTCTCTCTTTCTTGAACCTAGACGAATATGTTAATGGTACCAGATAACTGTAAATAAATAAATATAGCCCTTTTGCAATGCTATAAAGTTCATTTTATTCACTTGTGATCGATTTTTTTCAGTTGTTTACCCTTGTTTACATTTATTGGCCGATTGCAAACTCGCTTTGGCTTACTATTTCCGATTATTAACCTTTGGATGATACTTCATTAGCACTAGTGTTGTTTTCCAAAACTAGAGAGTTTTGCAACCATTCAAAAGTTAAAAGGTTTCGCCATAAGTCGAAACTAGTTTTGATTTTGGCTATTGACTTTTGACTTAGTTTTGACATATAACTTTTAATTTTAATTTTGACTTTCGCCTCTTCAAAATAGTTTTGGCAACCAACACTAATTAACACACAACGTTAGTCCTACCCTTGCTTGCTTGCTCACTAAAGCAAATAAACGTGATTTTTTACCAAAGCTCTGCGATTGTTACCTTTTACCAAGGCACTAACTGAAATTGTTTATTTTATCAAAGCGCTTTAAACAAAGAAAATAAAGACAATGTTCTTATTTTTATTTTAAAAGTTTATTAACGATTAATTTTATTTATTTCTATCAGAGTCTTACATTAATTATTCTTTGCAAGAACCGAAGTTATGCTTTTTCAAGCGAAGACCAGAAGTTACCCTTTTCGTTGATCACTATAATAAGGATAAAGATAAAGATGGGTTTATTATTGCAAAGCAACTTAAATCAATCAATATTGATTTTATAATTATTTACACAATAATTATAAAATTTTTTTTAAATTTTGTTTTATTAAATAAATGTGTTTGATTTTTTCATACATCGTTCATGCTTCCTATTGATTATATATCTTAAATTGGTCGCGTTTACAATCATTTTGAAATTCTTTATATTAAGGTTATTTTGATTATATCGAGAGATATGGTCAAGAGAAGAGTTAGGAAGAGAGTTATTCTTCAACCAAGTCGAAAACCAACCCTTTAAATACATTTTCGAGTAGTACAATTTAATTTATTAGACTATTTCAAATGGTTGCTTCCAACTTCTTAAATTCGAACCATTTGTTAACGAAACAACTGTTGGTAAAGTGATTGTTGACAAAATGAATCAATGTTTTATATTAACGTTTATTTTTACGTTATAAAATTCACGATTTTGACTGGTCAATCAACAATTGCGTAGGTTAAAATTAATGATTGGATCAATTGAATCATGTATTTTTATTATTATAATGCTATGAAACACTCGGCGCAGTGGTATTTTATTTTTTGACCATCTTGTATAACGTTGTATAATGATAAATGATTTCATGGTTTGAATGTGCTCACCATCTGTAAACTTGATTGCTTGAAGGTGGACAGGGACATCGTAGAAAGTTGAGTTTTGTGTGCTGAAATGGCCTGAGAGGAATTTCTCTACGAAAAAAATGAAAAAAATCTGTGGGGATGGTTGTCCTATTTGTATTTTTTTGAATTAATAAAATAGACTATTGTCTTGACCTGAGTGATGTTGTTGTGTGAGTAAAAGACACAAAGCTCATTGTCACGTTTTCGTTTAAAAACTTGTTTTATATTATTTATTATTATTTATTTGTATAACATTGTAATTAGTTATTTAGTAGAAATTAATGTGGATTTGCATTTAAAAGACTATTACTATATTGCATTTTAAAAGCTATTTGGACGGAATTAAATCACAAATTCGTGTGGGTTCATAATTAAATTGCTGAATAGTAATTAGAGTTAGTGATGTTAGCCAGCTAAGGAATTTTTAAACGATTTAGCTGGCCAAAAAAAATTTCTCTTGACATTCCATTTTTTGTATGAAATTTTAGCGCAGAATTCAATGGCATAGACATTTAGTTGAGGTGGATCCATCTACATTACTTAGAATAACAAAAAAAAAATACATTCACTCAAAAAGCAACATAATAGCAGGATAAAAGTCATAGAGTTTCTATTCGTAATGCAATTTCTTATTTTAATTCGAATTATTCATTCTATTTGTTTTATTGGAACTATTACTATTCATTTTATTCAAATTATTCGTTTATTCGAATAAATCTTCAATGTAATTCGAATATTCAAATTCCTAATGAAAAAAACAAATAATTTGAATCATTAAAGACAAGATATTATAATAACAATAGTAAATAATAGTAATAAAAATAATGATAGTAGTAGTAACAATAATACCAGCTAGCTTAGTACCATCTGAAAAGGTTTTCATCAACTGGGATTTATTAAGTTCTTAGCTGGCTAAGGTTTTTCTATTGGCTAACATCACTAATTAGAGTGCTAGATCACAACAAAATTGTTATCAAGTAATTTAAAATTGTAAATAAGAAACTTGAATTCAACATACTTGTAAAAGAACTTTGTAAGAAGTTTAATAACTTTGTGATAAGTTACTTAGAAATAAGTTGATAAATTAGTTTTGACTAAATAATAAATTTCTTTATAAAATCAATAATAAATTTATTCACTAATAAAACTAATTCGTTGGTAATGGCTAATTCATTCTGATCCACATAATCATTAATATGCTCTCCAAAATAATAATTGGTGACAATAATTTCTTAAAAACAATTCTAATAAAAGAACTTAAGTATACCGTAATTGTAAATCAAATTAGATCATTTCTTCTACTCTTTCTTCTTTCCTTTCATTATTCAATCATCAAAAAGGTACGACACACCTAATCATTATTAATTAATATAATATATAACACATTTATTAAATATTAATATGATTCTTATTATTTTAACTAGAGTGACAATGACTGGCAATAGCCATCACCACCATTCTTATGATAAACATTTACTCGTATTAAGCAGTAGAAAATTGAGAATCCAAGTCATTCATTAACAGAGGTAGCATCACCAACATTGGTTGTGAAAAATAAATTTTAGACATTTATAATTAACATACCATACTAATACCAAATTTAATTTCAAAACTCATGATTTAGGGATGTAAAGAATGCATTTTTGATTTCAAAACTGGTGATCTCATTTACAATTGTGTTGGATCCCTATTAAATTAACAAAATATTACTGAGACATCGGGAAAACGTGTTTTTTGATACACATATTATATGTATATTATACATGTATTATTTTACATTACAGGTGATCTGCATATAATATATGTATAATTCGTGTGTAATTTATGGACATGTGTATTATATGTATATTATATGTGGATCACCTTTAATGTAAAATAATACGTGTATAATATACATATAATACATGTATCAAAAAAAAACACATTTTCCTGATGCAATATTATGTTCTATTGGTGTTGAATCTAATAAATACACTTTTCAATATAGTGCCATTGACTCAGTATACTAGCATCATAGATGCTATGGATCTAAGTTCTGACACTAGTACGAAAATGGAATAATGCTTTATAAGCCTTTTATCACCATTATTGAGTTATGATCATTGCCAGAATCAAGGAGGACATTCACAACAGATTGTTACCATACATTAGGACTGGCTACCTAATTGGCAACTTTCATAAATTGTGGCCACAAAGTGCTTCCAGTCTCTTAATTCTCATATTTACCACAGGCCCTGATCCACATTAGCAGGCTTTTCAGTTGGTGTAGAGAAGGACGTTCACAACAGATTGTCTGCCATACATTAGGGCTGGTTACCTAATTGGCAAATTTCACAAGTTGTGGCCACGAAGAGCTTCCAGTTCTCTCTTAGTGGCAGATAAACAACAACTCAACGTGAGAAAAAAAAACCATCATCTTTCAAGATGATTTACATTGATTATTTTCCTTTAGTATGCTAAATAATTGTTTTGTTTAAAAGAAATATAAGAATGAATTTATTATTATGAATTTATTATTATGCATTATTTTATATTAATATTTTAAAAAAATAACAAACATATATAACTTACTATTAATATTTATATTATTATTATTGACATTACCACCACCGTCTATTGTTGTTGTTGTTATGATTATAATAATAGTGGTGGTAAATTTATTCATACTGGAAAATAATCACTTCCACTAGATTGGGAGTGGGAATGAAGGTGGGAGCTGCTGTTGAAAGTTGAAGTAGGAGCAGCTGTTGAAGTAGGACTAGCAGCTGGTGTGAGAGAAAAAGTGCCAGTAGTTGATGGGTATCCGTTCATCTTGTTGTTTTCTTCTGTTACGTGGTTGTTTTTGTTGCATAATAAAAATTTGTGCAACACGTAAATTAATATAACGCTATCATAAATTTGATTGGTCAATCGACATGTTATAGATAAAAGATAAATCGAAATTTATTCATTATTAATCCCTTTCCTGGACCATCAAAAATTTATTTCCGGAAAAGAAGACTAATATAATAATGAAAGTTATGTTTAACATTAAAAAAAAAAAAAAGATGTTATCAACACTAGTATGTGTGTATGACTGAAAATATTCATCTGATCCTTTCTTCTAAACTAGAAAATTTTTTTGAACAGTCTTGACTAACGTTAGAGAATTTGCAAAATATGCATGCACAGAAAAGTCATAAATGAAATAATAGTGATTTTTGCAAGGCGATATGTTGATGATAGATGCAAGTTTGTTGCTAGAAAATAAGTTAGCATTTTTTTATAATAATAAACTTGCCAGTAAATTCATTTCTAATAAACGTAAGAGACCTATTGTGAATTGGAAAAGAAAACCGCAATTCAATTTTCATATGTCGCAGCTAGTTGCAATTAATTGAGGAAGTGATGTTTGACAGTTGGGAGAATAATTAGCCGAAAGAGAAGGCGAATTATCGTGGTAAATGAAGAATCGGGTTAGAGAATGTGATTATTACCAAAAAGCAAGCATTAAAGAGTATCAATTAATCAATTAATCAATCAATAATCCTAACAATATGGAGACAGCAAGCAAATTGAGTGCAAGTAATTATTTGCAAAACAAGAGATTTTTTGCAAGATCTGGGTATTTTTGTTTCAGCAGCTAAAAACAAGAAATTAGTGCCGCTACTTTAGCATTTTCAAGTAGTAGAAATTAAAAAAACGGTTTAGTTTGATGAATTAGAGAAGGAGAGAAGAATGCTTGTTATTTAAATATTGATTTAATAGGTGCTTCTAGGTTGATCAATAATTTAAAGAATAGTATTTTCTTTTTGTTCATTTTCATAGTCATTCAGGAACTAAACAAAAGACTTAAGAAAAGGAAAAGCCCAAAATAAAGCCAAAGCAAAAACTAATTGAATTGATCCAGATAAAGCATGATCAACTAAAGTGAAGGGAATTTATACATTTGGATTGATCGCTCTGATTATCTTGGGAAAAACCAGATATAATTGTGGTGTTGACCCTGAAATTTCTTTGTGAAATAATGTTCATTTTGTCTGGCATATATTAATATATTTAGTATTGGCACAAAAAAACAAGTTTCTCAATTTTGTTGTTGCTTTCATAAAAAGTTTCTTATCTTTGATGCAGTGTAATATGCGTAATCATACATTTTGCCATAACAATAATAATTACTATATCTCTGCGAAACATGGCTTTTACTTTGACACTAAACAAAGCAGGAAACAATGGAACGGGTTGTTGGTCATTTGACTAATTACGTTAATACAGAAAAATGAATAAAGTTATTATTTAAAATTGCATAGTTATTTGTAATAATCCAGAAGAACTTATCAATCCTTTAAGGCTTAACAACTCGAATATAGTATTTGGCATTTGAAAGAAGAACGAGTGGAATTTTCTATCACATTGACAGGATATTTCGAATTCCGCTCATTTCAAGTGTATTTTGAAAAATGGTTAGTAAATAAGATTCGTGTGTAATTTACGCCCTACTATATACTACTACGTTTCATTTCGTTTTTAGCAACATCGCAAAACAAAGAAATTCTCACGCCTCATACTTCTACTGTTACACATGCAAATTTTACTTAAAAACAATTGAATGAATGAAGACCAACTTATCGAGTTTAATAACTTGTTTTTTTAAACATCACATATTGACTGACTGAGATGCTTTAAAAATAACCAGTTTTTTTCGAAACAAAATTTCGAGCCCTGGTATAACGTGCATTGATTATCACTTTATCCCCTGAAATTTTTTTCTATAAAAAATTAAAATTTTAAATTTAAAAAAAAATTTCCCCAATTTTTTTTTCGTAAAAAATGAATTACGACATCAAACAAATAAATGACCCAATTCATGTAAATAAATATATTTTAAAATCTATAATAAAAAAAATCATTAAACTGAAAATCAAAATAATTTTTTTACATTGTTATTGTAGGGATATATGGAATTTGATGATTGGGCTATAGAAGTCATCGACACACCAGAATTTCAAAGACTAAGAAACCTTAAACAATTAGGGACTACATATTTTGTTTATCCTGGAGCAAGTCATAATAGATTTGAACATTGTCTAGGAGTTGGTCATTTATCAAATAAACTGTTGAAACAACTTTATAAAAATCAACCTGAACTTAAATCTGGGTCATTTGAGTCTGATCTAAAATGTGTGACATTGGCAGGTTTATGCCATGATTTAGGTCATGGACCTTTTAGTCATGTTTTTGATAATCGTGTTATTCCTAAACTTAAACTTGGGTAATTTATTCAATTGTTTTTATTATTATTTATTATTATAATTTTACATTTTTATATAATGTTATTTTATTTAGAGTTGAATGGAGTCATGAAGAGGGGTCGGTAAAGATGTTTGATCATTTAATCGACGAGAATCATATTGATTTGAATCCAGAAGAGGTAAAACTTATTAAATCTTTAATAACTGGTAAAGATCCTTCCAGGTAACCAAATGAATTTTTTGTTATGAATTTTTTACATTGAATAAAATGTTTCCTAATGAAAATCTTTAATTACTACTAAAAATAGAAATAAATCAGAAAACAGTGGGCGTGAATTTTTATTTGATATTGTGGCAAACAAACGTAATTCAATTGATGTGGATAAATTTGATTATTTAGAGCGAGATTGTTATAATATAGGAATAAAATCATCATATGACAGCTCGCGACTAATGAAGTTTAGTCGTGTTATCGATGATCAAATCTGTTATAGTCATAAGGAATCTCATAACATTTATGAGTTATTTCATACAAGATATTCCTTGCACAAAAAAGTTTATCAACATCCCGTAGGTAAATAATATTTCATTATTATTTCTATTTTCAGTGGAAGACCATTTAGCAGATAGACAAATTGATCGATTAATTAACTAGATGCTTATAAATTTAGCTACAGCAATTGATCATATGTTGGCAGACGCTTTAGTTATGGCAAATGATGTTTTCAAATTTTCAGAATCGATTTTTGATCCTAGTGAGTATTTAAAATTGGATGACAGCATTCTTAATCAAATTGAATTTTCAAAAGATAAGGTAAAATTGAAAATTAAAAACCAATTGGTGATACGTTAAATATATTAATATTATATATATATGTTATTATTAGAGATTAAAAGATTCTCAAGAAATTTTGAAAAGAATCAGAAAGAGGCAATTATACAAATTAGTTGATGAATTATTAATACCTTCTAGTATGGAAGATAAGATTACAAAAGTAATTGATTAATCGATCAATCAATTAGTTAATAGTTGACTATTTATATCAAGCTAAATTTTACTATCACCGTTATTTCGTTATTTTTATTATAATTAGAAACATATCGAAGATTTAATGGCTTTAAATCGATCAGATTTCCATGAAGAAGATATAATTGTCCATAAACACAAAATCAATTATTCTAAAAAAAGTGACAATCCTGTGGATTCTGTAAAATTTTATAAAAAACATTGTGATAAAGGTGAATAATATTATGTGTGTGTGTATAGGAATATTCAACTTTGATTATTTCGTTCAAATATATTATTTGTAGTTTTTAATATAGATAGAAATGAAACAAGTTATCTAGCACCCGAACAATTCGAAGAAGTAGTAATTCGTATATATACTAAGAAACCCGATCAAGTATTATTATTTCTATTCTATAAATACATTTGATGACTCGTAAACATATCATTCTAACATTATAACAATTATTATATTTTAGTTGGGAAAAATTCAAAATGCATTTCGTGATTTGATAAAGAAACATTATTCTATCACCACTGCATCTACTGATTATAGTAGCGGTTATGGTAGCGTGTCAATATCATAAAAAATTATTTATTTTCTCTAAATATATATGCATTTTAATCCTTTTTAATTCTTTTTAAAAAAATAGTGAATAGGATAAATCCTAATCCTAAACCATCTATATCAAATCCTAACATTAGACCATTTCTATCAATTAGTAATGGTGGTCCTCCTTTACCAGTTGATTTTATTTATAAAAAAAGGAGAAGAAGTTCATCATCATCATCATCTAATAGTGGCAAGATTTAATGAATGAGAAATAAATAAAATAAACAATAAAATTCCCAACTCAATGTATTTTTATTATTTATTTATGTAAAATAAAAATGTAAAATATATATTATTTATATTATTATTAATCTGTAAATATTCCACGTTGTCTTATTTAAATAATTCCAAATCTCAATTGATTAATTAAAGGGGGGGGGGAGTTGATACTACTAGCTTTATGATGAAAAATCTTTTATCTTTACTAATGATGATAAATATGATTATTTTTTGGGTAAAACTCTGATTATATATAATCTTTATAATAAATACTAAGGTTGTATGTATGTATTACTGAGGGAAAAAAATCATTTCGTTAAATTCATTAGAAAGTGACGAATGAATGACTAAATTGAAAATTCTTCAACAAATGCATTTACTATATTAAATTTATTATTCAATCATTTATGGTTTTCTTCTTCCTCTCGAAAATCAATTATGCCTCTATTCTCATTACCACTATTACCATTATTTTTTTCTTTTAATTTATTGTCGTCAAAATTGTTAGCCTTTGAATATTTTCTTTTATAAAAAAAACACAAATCAATAAACCTATTGTCATCCAAATAAACAATCTTTCACTACTAGTTTCAGTTGCACTCGCCAACAACAACAAGCTTGATAAAGCACCAACAATTGATACAAAGAATAGACCACCAGGTATTTTAAATTGTCTTAAATCTTAGGATTATTTACAATAAAGAAGGCAAATAATGAGCAAATAAAGCTAGTGAAATATATAGTACCTTAAATCAGAAAAAATAATCTGTGAAACTAATTTTTCCTTTGTATTATTATTATTACATTGCCATTGAATAAAAGATACGTGGTTGACCCATTAAAGATAGATACTAAAACCACAGAACTAATAGCACCTAAATCTGTAGTTATGGCAAGCCATTTTATACACATTTGATTTACTGCTATTGAAAGAGGTTCTGGGCTATTCAATTGTGTATATAATACAACACCTGTTAATACGAGGCTTTAAAAAATTTCAGATAACTTCTTTTTCATGAATAATACTATAATCATATCATACTAATATATAAATAATCATAACACCAATTGTTAGAGATTTTTAGTTTCTTGTGCCGTGGTACTTGTAGTATCAAAACCGATGAATGCAAAAATCACGTCACTAGTAGCCGACGAAACACCAGTGAGTCAAATTGACCTTGATTAGGCGGCATGATAGTTATTTTGATCAATATGGAAAATTAGCAACTATAATAAAAATCATTAAAAAAGTTGGAGATTCTGATGATTAACAAAATCACAACTGTGAAGGTTGGTAAATTGAACTATCCATTTGGAATCAATTGGAATGAGTTTGTTGTATTAAAATTACTGGTCCTTGCATTCATGACTTGGATAATTGAATATTAAAAACTTTTTCAAAAAGTGTGTAAAATAATATCCTTTAATTCAGTGTCTAAAATCTATGTGCGAACGCTCGCTCCAAGCATAATAATTTATTTGCGCACAGTATAATTTTAGAGATGCGTACCGTCCGACCTCAATTTGTGGCTTAATGTGCGGGATTTAGTTAGACCAAATAAAATATTAAAATTATATAAATGCCAGTTCACAAATACTTGTATAAAAAATCATTACTTTTTCTCTCAATACTTTTTTCTGACGAACTTTTTTAAATATAAGATATCCTTTTTTATTCACTCCATTCATATTAAAGCTTTTGAAAAGTATTAAAAATGGATAAATTTGTTATTTGTGAAAAAAGTAATGAAAGATCCAAACAGGCATTAACTACACAAAAGCAAAAAAATAAGGAAATAACCAGACAAGAATTAAATAAAGTATGTAAAGATTTTGATCCAATTTGATTACGAGTTTACTCTTGGCTTGAAAAAGTGAAGACAGTAATAGAGAGATGACAATGTTTTTTGAAAAGTATAAACAAAAGTTATCAATTGTTTATAATTTATTTTATAATCATGAACAAAAGCCATGCACAATGTTTAAAGAATAATTAATAATTTTTATTTAAATAAAACGAATAATTTGATTAAGCGAATAAAATGAATAAATGAGTAATTCGGATAAAACGAATAAAACAGCGAATAATTTGAATAAAAACGAGTAAGAATAAAGCGAATAAAATAAGTAATTCGAATAAAACAGCGAAACGAGGTAATTCGAATAAAACAAACGAATAATTCGAATAATAATTTGTATTGCGAATAGAAACTCTACTATTATAAACAAGACCCGAAATATTAATATAAAATTTTAATTAAACGATTCTTTCACTTGGTCAAAAAGTGACGTAAATCTTTTCTTTTAAAATTAATTTATATGAAACAATAAATAAAATAAAGAGTTTAAGGTCACATGTCCGAAACACGATTAATTGGAAATTTTTAGCATTCCTAATTTGGTATGTAGTACCGAATATTCACCATATTCATGATCGACATAAATGAATATTCGAATATTCACTATTACTATTACTATTACTATTGTTTATAATAAAAATATCCTTTTTATCCTGCCACTAGTTTTTATTATTGCTACCACTAAAGCGGTTAATTTTTTTTATGGATGAGAAAAATCGTGGGAGGAAAAATTTTAAAGTTTGATCGGCACAAAAAGATCGTGATTTTTATTCTCTGGATGAAAAATTGGGGTGATTTTAAAAAATATCTGTCAAATACGAAGCCACGCAGATTTGATTTAATATTAACATTAAAGGAAAAAGACATTTTTCTGCTCGGCCATGATAATGCTTTGCCATAAATATTAAATCTTTTTTTTTTAAATATAAATTAAACGCTTGTCCATGTAGCTTAAGTTTATGAACATATATACACCAATTTTGTTTTCTTGCGTTAATATTAGCAAAAATAATTTTTTCTAATATAAAAACAATTATTCAAAATGTCTAACAATAGTTTTTTATCCTTCAACAATACCAACATGTTTTTTAACAATCTTATCAAATCTAACGAAATTCCTTTTCCATTAAAGCACATTTACGAACTTTTAAATGATTTAACAAACTTGTTGAATGAATCTGATTGTTATGATATGGAAATCAAAATTGGAGAAGGCAAGGAAATTTTCAAAGCCCATTCCAATATTTTGAAAGCAAGATCTTCGTATTTTAAAGTAGCATTATCAAATAATTGGGTAAAAAAATCCAAAGATGGAATTATTTTATTTGAAAAAGAAAATATCTCTCCAAAATCATTTAAAGTTTTTTTAACGTATAAATTATTTTATTTAAATTATTTGATTTCTTTTTTGTTTAAACAAAAAACTAATAAACTAATATCTCTAAAAAATTAAAAATATATTTTTTTAAAGATATATCTATAATGGGATTGTTAATATTGATAATTTTAATCCAGATGAAATTCTTGAACTACTGGAAGCTTGTGATGAATTAAATTTTAATGAGTTAATTGAAGGTTTACAAAATCATTTATTTGTGGAAAATAAAGAATGGATACAGAAAAATTTAATTCATATTCATAAAGTTTCATCAAAACACCAATCATTTGACTTACTTCAAGCTTATTGTGATGAGATAATTAATGAAACTCCCGAATTATTATTTCTAAAGTCTAATGATATTGCAGCCATTGAAAAGTCAATGCTTATAACTATATTGAAAAGTGATTTGTTAAAGTTAACTGAAATTGAAATTTGGGAGTATGTTATTCAATGGGGATTTGGGCAAAGGGAAGCATCGGAAAAAAACATTTCAGAGTGGAGCAAAGGTGATTTCATCGAAATGAAAAACATTTTAAATGATATTATCCCATTAGTGAGATTCAATTTAATATCCTCAAATGATTTCTGTAAAAAAATTAAACAATACAGAAAAGTATTTAATAAAGATATATATGATGAGATTATTGAATACTATCTTGGTAATGAATGTCAGCCAAGATCATTTCTTCAAAAAGATCCAAGAATAGGACAAAGAGGAAAATTACTTGATTCAATAGCAGAACATTTTATATCTAATTGGATTAATGGTATAAATAATAATAAAAATAGCTCATCATACAAATTTGAATTAATTTTTAGCAGTTCTAAAAATGGAACTTCAAGGTCAGCATTTGAAAAGAAATGTTACAATGTTAAACAAACAGTGGTTATTATGAAAATCAAAAACACAGGAGAATTAATTGGGGGATATAATCCAGTTTGCTGGAATATAAAAGAAATGTCACCTAATGATACATATCGGATTGAAACTGATAAAAGTTTTATTTTTAAAATTTATGATTTAGACCATGCAATATTGAGTAAAGTCAAAAAACCTAAACGAGCAATTTATCATGACAAAATTGTTGTTAATCTTAGTGTAGACAACATAAAATTTCATGAAAGATTAATTGATTTTAGTGATTTAGACATACGCAATAGTATTGATAATGAACCTTATTGCTATTATAATTCTCATAGTTATGAATATGATTTAAGTCTTAAAGATAGTAGCAAGAAAGTGCATTTATTAGAAGAATTTGAAATATATAGATTTCAATATTTAGTAACTGAATAAATTTTACTTAGAATTATAAGGTTTTTTTTTAATTTTTAGCTTGGTCACATGATCAGTCACATAAAATAAATCTCTTCTCAAGTTGTACCAATTACTATTATTCTATATGTATTCAACATATATACTGCCTGTAAGAAAGTATCCGAACCTTGTTTTTTATTAATTCCACAAATTTTCAATTAATTTTGTGATCTTCATCCTCCAAAAATTGTCCGCAATCGCCAAATCAATTTTTAAATAAGGATAACACACAACCAATCCACCAATAAAAATTGGATTATTTTCATGATGCTGCGCAAAATTATGGATGATTTTTGTGGAAAAATACATGATTTTAATATTTATATTTTCTCAAAATTTTACATAATAAAAAAAAAATCAAATGTCCCAAGTTCTAAGAAATAATAAAATTTGTTATTTAAAAAAAAATAATAATCAGATGGTAAAAATTTTTTGATAATCACTTTTTGTTAATTGACCCACCATCCATTGCTTTAATCTGTGCCATTAAAAATATGTCTTATTCTGGTTTAGAGAGAGCCTGAAAAGATTCTCTTAATTCTGCAAATTGTTCCTGGGAATTCTTGAAGAACAACCACAATTACATCCCTTTTCTAAAAAATCAATTGCTTTTTGATATTCAGCAGAACCATTGTACTTGTTATTACTTTTCATATACATTTATCCCTATATATATAATTTTATGTTCAATTCAGTGGTTTTACATTCTGTGCAATGTTTAATTTCAGGCAATTTTTCTTCGAGTAAATCATATTATGAAAGTTGTGGGATTCAAAGGGATTCAAAAGATATGATAACAACAAAGTGTAAAGCTTCAAGTTTGTGTAATTATTTACACATGATTTATTGCAAGAATGGGCTACATGATACCCTTGTAAAAGTATTTTAAACTGTATAAAAAAAATTGAAATTAATTGTGAAAATCCATTCCTTATATAGGACGGTCTCTCCTGTTAATCACTCTGGCAACTTTTTATCTCGTATTTTTTCAATGCAATTAATTATATATCTTGGTTAAAATAAAAAATAAAATAAACAATATTGCTATTTAATACTTTCCTCATGCGTGAATTCCTTTCTCCTTACAATGATTATTCAATACATTTGATATCATCTCTGACATAACAAACAATTGCATCACCCCAGTAGTAATAACACCAAGGCCATGATAAATGAAACTTTTAATAATGCATGTCCACCAGATCTCCGGGGTTCACAAGAATAAATAAATAGGGAAGATCAAAAAAATATATTTCCCTTCCCGTGTATAGTTCCTTATGAATAATAAATCTGATATTGATCACAGGTATCAGATTTAATAAAAAATTTCCTCACACCAACAAATGGCCAGGTGCTTTCACACTCTTCATAACTGTAGAATTTATTTATTCCACAGGTGAAGGTACCCATAGTTGGAGGCTTTTATAAGGTCGACAAAAAATTTCCCTTATCTTTCCCTCATACCAGACTTGGCTGTTACCATATGAGCATTGATCACTGTTGAGAGTCAGCACTTGTGTGATGATTGCTTTGTGTTATTACCACACTAGCATAAAGTTGGCATCTGCAACAAACATAAGCTATTGTTTTGTTGGGGTGATACACCTACTAACTATATTTCCTAGATGAAATAAAATAACCTACAATATATTGTATTCAATTACCATTTAAAAAACAATAAATTTGGTTAATCAAATAAAAAATTTATCAAGAAACAGAAAATTCAGGAAAATGATTAATTTTTACATAACATACCAAACAAAGTCTGAGCCATTTTATAACTTTTTTCTTGTTGACCATATTGCTGACAAAGATATATATAATCATGTGATAATTTTAATCTATAGGACAGGGGACTGAATTGGGTTTTGCCCAATCAGTCCCTACCCAAAATTATAAATTGGTTAGTATCAAAGAAACAGAGAATTTAAGAAAATAATTAATTTATATAGCAGAACAGATATTATTTTACACCTTTCCTCTTAACATCAGAGCCCAAACACAATTTCAGGGTCATCATAACCTCATGTGCTTGTAACAAGCTGCAGATTCTTGTTGCTTTGATGGATCTGGATGTTTACATGACACTACCATAGAGGTAGGATCATTGCAGTCAACTTGGCAACTAACATGGCAGCAGCTTTCTCTGGTCTTGGAGCTGTGAGAAAAGATTAGGTAAGATGTCCTTGACAGTTGATGCAATCTCAATAAATTCCAGGACATGCCCACCCCTCCTAGAATTTGGTTGCATCGTTGTATCATTGGGGGAGACTAGTCAGATTAGCCTTGTGTACACAAGGAAGATGAGAATGGCTGTAAGTATTTCAAGGTATTCAACGTCTGCTAATTTCTGAAACATCCTGTATCAAAATGTTTCATATTAGAATGTTTCTTTTTCAATGGTGTGCTGGCTTGACATCTTGTAATTATTTATTGTAATAATAATAATAATGATTATGGAAAGCAAAATACCAATCATTTGTTTACCATTGATGAGAATCTTATAATTATCCAGCAAGGTCTGCTTCATGTTTTGATTTCAATAATATACATTTATATAAAATAAAAGACACCACATTATATCAATGCAAATTAAAAAAAAGTTACCTCTGGTTAGTTATTAACACATTTCTTTTTAGAACCAAATTATGCTAAACATCAACACTTATGTTTTGCATTTAAAAAATAAATTGTTTTTCCAAAAAAAAAATCAAAATAATAATAGGGGTTCCATACATAACATAAATAGTGTGCATGTTTTGTTGATCAAATAACCATTTTCTTTTCTTAAAAAAAAAAAAGACTAGAACAGAAAAACAAAAAGGAAGAAGAAAACAATAGCAACAAGAAAAAGAGATTGTGGGGTAAGTGTTTATCAAAAGAATGGTGGTTATCACCACTCATTGTCACTCTAGTTAATAATCCTTTTAAAATCTTTTTTTTTAATATTAAAGAGTAAGAACAAAAAGCTTGATTTACAAAACCAATAGGTTTATTATAAAACTAATGTTCTGAATTTTTTGATGACTAAATTAACTTAGTTTTGTTTTATTAGAGAAAATATCCCAACAACTTCATCACTAACATCAACTTCTACTGAAATTCCGCTTTTCTTTTCAATTGTAAGTATAGTTATATCTAAGACCTCCCAACATATTATTAGTTTATATTTTAATAACAATGATTTTTGTTATAAAGAATGATCCATTAGACAACTTATTATATCCAATATATTCTGAAGCTATAAACAAGTAAATAGAATTTCAATATAAAAGAAATTTTTTGAGTAAATTTATTTAGTATTGCAGTGATAATCACCAGTGTGGTGAAATAGCAATCCCAAATTTTTTTATCTTTAAATACGCATTGAATAAAGCAAAAATAAGAGTTAAAAAATATTAAGCCTTCTCTCTTTTAAAAACTTTGTCCCTCATAAAGCCCCAGAACATCTATGATCTTACAAATAATTAAGCCGTCTCTCTTTCCTGATGTCTTTCTTTTTAATGCTAATACAGCTGCCACAGTTCTTTCATGATTTTAATAAGCAAAGAACTAATAAATATTTCTTCACAACTTTAATCCCATCAATGTCTCCAAATGCTCTATATACAAAATGCCAGACATGTACCAGATACCACAACTCCAGATGATTTTGTTTTAAACTACATGTTTCGTATTCACATATTCTATAAAATAGTACTTTCATTAAATCCAAAAGGCAGCACCTACAGGGTATACACTGTGTCTAATCTATCCATGATCAAAGTGTATTTGTCAGTTGAAGTGAGAATCCCATTCCCTAAATTATAGCACAGATTTCATGAAACTTGATCTATTAGACTATTTATTTATAATCATTTATAAAGAGCAAGATCATTTATAAAGACTAGTGCCGTAATCCAAAAAAGGAAAAAGTATGGTTGCAAAAGTGGTCGCAAAGGTAATTGCAACCACTTTTTATATGCCGTAAATACAATTACTACCATCATCATAATTTACGGCACTAGTCTTTAATCATTTAGCATAAAAGCACTACCATATGAAAAATATTGACACACGTTAGCAAATACAGTATGTTTCAAAAAAAACCGGAAAAATTAAATCAATCATTGTGGAACAACCACTGCATCGATTTGTATGAAAAATGGCCCATTCGATAGATTAATAGCAGTACTTTTTATTAACTATACTTTAATACAAAATGCTTTCACTATTAGTTTTAATTAATAAACCAACATCTTGATTTTTTGATCAAATTAAACTAATTAGAAACAAATCAGGAATTAGATCTCGTTTTTTTAATAATGAATTGTCCCAGACCTTGAAAATTTTGACTTTTATTTCATTATTTGATAAATGGTTACTAAATATTTTGAAGAAACAAAAAAAAACCAGTAGATAAATTGTATTAAATCACGTGATCTCAACTGTGAACCAACAATCAACTCTTCTATATATGAGCCAAATCACCTATTTCGTTCAACTTATTAATATTAATATTGAAATAGATATTTGTGAATGAAATGCTCATAATGTGATGTGTTTATCAGGTAGATGTATCCCTTTTATTCTAATAATATATAATTGGAAAAAAAACAGTAAAACTCAACCATATTGCACATTTTAAAAGCTAATTACTCAAAAACTAAACATCAGATTCGGTTAGAAAATGATTTAAAATAACTTTAAAAAGCAAATCTTTGTTTAAATTTTATTTGAAACAAGTTAGATTGTTTTTTTAGCAAAAGTTACAAAAATTTTCCAGCAACAATAATTTTCCGGTTTTTTTTGAAACACACTGTATCTAGGCATGTCAGGAAATGGTTTCATTTTATGAAAACATTTTCTTTGATATAGTTTTATCATTGGGATCTACGATGAATGAATGGCATAGACTTTGAAAACCACAGAGTCAAAGTATTAAATTCAAAACAATATAGCCAATCTTGTGAAGTTATAACTGATACGTAATTATACTGTTCATTACACATTCCAATCCTAAATGGTGAATAGCAGTCTCTACACTTTTCAACACTGAGAGTCCATTTTTTTTTGGGTTCGCCATATTAATTATAAAGATATGGCTCTGCAACTAGGGGTTGAAACCCTAACCTCTGATTGGTCAGCGGCTAGATCAACTTAGTCATGTGTGTAATAGCAATGTATCACGTGAAACAGATTTATCGTTAGAAGGTTTGGATCAGAACCTGTTTGTCCTCGAATAGTAGCTGAGTACAAGCAAAAATGCTTTTAATATCAAATTAATCATAAATTAATTGTTATAATTATTGTCTTTATTGCAATTAAAATAAAATAAAAATATGCAATGCATACTTTGAACACATGACATCTTTCAAATTAGTAGATGTTAGATAAACATTTAAAATGTGTGAAATTAATTTATTTGGAATTTTAGTACATTGTGACATCATTAATTTAACAAATTACTTAAAGAAATTTTAGATCTACTACTATGTGACGAAGATTCTTCACGAGAACCTGAACTGGGCCCACTATCATTACTATTATTGTCACTTTTTGTTGCTGTTGATGTTGGTAATG
Organism: Entrophospora sp. SA101; assembly: GCA_958430865.1. Classification (NCBI taxonomy): domain Eukaryota; kingdom Fungi; phylum Glomeromycota; class Glomeromycetes; order Entrophosporales; family Entrophosporaceae; genus Entrophospora; species Entrophospora sp. SA101. Next base: position 66,279 of record CAUDNR010001336.1, on the reverse strand, counting down.
AAGGAAAATATGCTGGTTGTTTTCCTTTTACTGTCATAACAACCTCCTCCACTTTCTGCTGTTGCTGTACATGTTGTTGATCATAATCCATCGATTCAATATCAACATCTTCTTCATCTACCATATCTTCTTCTTCAACTTCTTCCTCGTCCTCTTCTTCTTCTAAATCCTCCTCGCCTAATAGTCGTAAACAATCTGCTATGATCATTCTACTTTGAACCTCGGGTGATTCAATTCTATTTTCCAAAAAAAATGTTAATTATTTCTCTAGAAATAAATTCATAAATATATATTAAAAGGAAGGAAGGAAATATTTATAATTATGGTTGTAAGTACCTTAAATCGTGTAAACAATTAACCAAATTTTCTCTTAATGAGATATAACTAAACGTTTGAATTACAGTTTGCAATTGTTGAATACTAATAATTAATAATTAATAGTTAATAGTTAATAAAGTGAAAACAAATGAATAGTGGTTATCATTATTAATTAAGTTATATATATATATAATCAATAAATACGTTGACTTTAATTTTACGTCGTCATCTTCGTTTGGTAAATTATTAATATATTTTTTAACCCTATTAAATAAAGTCTAAAATTAAAAATTTTAATTAATATTATATATATATATTATAAATAAACATTTAAACAAAGCACACTGATATATCTTACATCAATATATTCAGGTTGTGGTAATTTAATATTATCAGTTAGGTAACTTTTTGGGTGTTGATTTGTTGAAGGAGGAGAAGAAGGGCTTAACAATTTGTGATGATTTTCCCTTGAATAGATGGTGAAAATCATATCTAATAAATCAAAAAAAATTTATTAATTGAAAAAAAAGCTCCTGAAACATTATTATTATTACATTACACATACATGATTCAGTCATAAAAAATTTTTTTAAATGCGTAATATTTTTTCCATCACCATTATCAGCATTATTGTCATCATTATCTTGAATTGGTGGTGATGGCTCTATGGTTGCATAAGTATCATTATTATCTATTAAAACCACTGCAACCTTTCCTCCTTTTCTCAATGACAAGCAAAGTAAATGAAAATAATCATTTTGGTTCTTGTTGTTGTCAACATCATTCTTAAAAATTAAAGTTAAAAAAAAATATTAATAAAACTATTGCTACTTTATTGCTATTATTAAAATTAAAACCATTAATAAGTTTACCTCTATCTCCATCTTTTCTTTTTCAACATTTACATTGTCATCATTGTTATTATTATCTTGATCTAAAAATAACCCAAAACGATATCGAGTTGGTTCACCAAAAAGTTCTTTTTTTGATTTAAATCCCACTATTGTTATCATTGACATTAGCTGAACTACATAATATAATACATTTGATTATAAATATAAATATGTTATACATTCATATAACCTCACATACATCATAATAACATACCATCTTCTTCATCTAAAACATGAATTAATGGATAAATTTTTATGGGAAATGTAAATTGACCACATATGAGTGTGAATTTTCTGGGCAAATCTATCAATAACAACAACAATCATAATAATAAAAGATATTAATACTAATCTTCTAAAATAATAAAAGGAATGTATCAACCCAATAAATAGATAATACATACAATATTTGTCCAACATAACATTTATAACATTCTCAATAGAAGCATTAGTTTGTGGATAAGGCAAATACCAAAAGGCACCCCCTTTATCAAGTATGTAATCACCTTTAGGGTGATTTTTTGTGATTTTCAATGGCAATATCCTATTCAATAATTCCTTATATCCTTGTAAAACATGATTAATTTCTATTGTAAAACATGTTGCTTTTTTGTTGCTGTTTAGAACAATATCTGATAAACAAATTATATGAAGTTTCCATAATTCATTTTGAAATTTGTATGAATCTGTTTGTGATGAAGATGGTGATAATGGTGCTGCAAAAGTTTATACACTTAATTTATCAGATTTTAAACATTAAAAAAAATTAATCTCATAAAATAAAAATATAAAAATAAGATTGTTGTTGTTGTTAATGGCAATCTAATTTAGCCTTACCTTTTTCTTCTGGAGATTTACCATCAGTTATCATGATAATTTGACATACTTGATATTGACCAAATTTCTCTGCAACATATTTTTCAACAAATAAAAATGCAGATCTCATGTTTCGATTATCAAAATCAGAATTCTTTTTCTTTTTCTTATTATTATTATTATTATTATTATTATTATTATTACTATTATTACTTGGATTCCATCTTTATTTTAAAAAAGAATTCATTTAATCAATTAATTACATGTTATTAATATTGTAATCTATAGATAAAATACATACTGAT
>CAUDNR010001336.1:0-48715 GCA_958430865.1 Entrophospora sp. SA101 | reverse complement strand
GCTAATCCACGATGACTATAAGCACCAATTACTCGAATTGTGACATTATGCGTTTCCATTAATCGAGCAGTTTCACCCATGAATTCTTTACCACCGTCACATTGTAGAAGTGTCGGGTATGTAAGAGGGTTATTGGGATTATCATAAATTTTCTTAAATGCTTTAGCAACTTCGGAACTATTCTTCGATGTTAGAGGAACACTTGCCTTGAACCTGCTACTCACATCTATAATTTGTAATACTGCTTTCCATTTTTTACCTTTATAGAAATCATGCGTAAGAAATAAGAGGTCACACTGATGTACACAATTTGGTTTTTGAATTTTACCATAACTAACCCGTGGAGTCTCTTTTGGCGATGGAGCGTATTTTTGCCATTCATTCTGGTTATGCAACCATTCACGAACCTTTTTATATGGGAAATTATATCCTTCCTTCTTGAGGTCTTTATGTAATGATCGAGCATTGGAATGATAACCTGTGGGTTGATAGAACAATAACTTGCAAACTAAAGCTAATTCATCATTAGGATCGATTCTGATAATAGGCTTGCTCAATTTGCTCATTTTCAATGCATTTTACTCTAATAATAAATTAGGGTTGAAATAAATGGCGAATTTTGAATTCGATCCAGGATATTTACAACTGCTAGATTCTAACCGGAGGTTGCGCAAAGAGTTAGAAAGCGAAATAGCTATAAACCAAGTGAATGAGAAAAAAATCCGCGACCTCATAAAAGAAGTTGAGAGTTGCCATAGGACTATTTCATTCCAGGATAGCACTATTATAGCTCATGAGTCAGAGATTCGGGAATTAAAAACCCAAGTATCTGATCTTGAAAAATGCCTCAGAATAGCTTTAAAGGATGTAGATAAAAAAGAAGAATTCATAGTATATCGGGATACACAAATATCCAATCTAGAAAGTGAAGTAGAGAGCCTTAAAATTCGAATTCATGAAATATCATCCCATAAATATATTCATAAAGATAACCCAGATATGGCTCAACAAATTCGAGCACCTGCCCCTGGTGAGGCACAGACAATTACGGAATCTGTTCGCAATACATTCAATAATATCAATAGTATATTTCAGAGAACTCCTGTATCTACAATCCCCAGAGGTATTATTGATCGCGAATTTGATGATATAAAAAACGCTGTAAAAAGGCTTCGAGAAATTTTGGACTGGGAAAAGAATCGGGCAGATCAGGCACAAGTCCAAGTCAATCAAAAGAACCAAGATATTAGAAGGTTAAATACCGGTATAACCCAAGCTGAAGGTGATTATAGAATATTACTTTTGGCCTATCATAATGAAAAGAATGAACGTAGGCACTGGTTCTATTCATATAAAGATAAACATAGGCGAGTTGGTACATTACTACGTGAGAAATTCGCCACTCAATTATTATTGCGCAATTATAGCCATCGATTACAACAATCTCAGAATTATGCTAGAGCCCTGCGACAAGAGTTAGATACATGCCGGGATGATTTACTTCTTAGCGATATTCAGCTTGATACTAAATGGGGTAAGTGGAAAAGACGATGCCGAAATAATGGTCAATTAATTACGAACCAAAATCAGAATATTTTGAATTTAAATCAACAAATTTTTGCGCTTCAGAATAATCCATTACTAAATAACCAACATATATCAGGAATGGTAGGATACGGACCCCCAATTTATAGAGGTAATCCTGGAGAAGATCCGGAAGATTTTCTTAGAGATTTTCAAAGATATGTGGTAGCTTCTCGAATGAATGTGGCACCTGGTGCGGGTGGTGTGGCCGGGAGAGCAGAAGCAGATGGCTTATTTGAATCATGTCTTGAAGGTCCGGCATTAAATTGGTTTTTAACTAATATCAAAGGTAAGAATTGGAAATGCAATAATATTTCTGATAACTTAGGAGTAGCTACTATAACTGAAATTCGTACACTCGCTGCCGGAAATGGAGGTAATCAGATAGGTGGTTTAAATACTGCTGGTGAATTTCATAATGAGGCAGGTGCAGAAATTGGTCGAATTGGTGCAGGGATAGCAACTGGGGCTAATCTAATTCCAAATGGAACATGGTGCGGGTGGTGTGGCCGGGAGAGCAGAAGCAGATGGCTTATTCGAATCATGTCTTGAAGGTCCAGCATTAAATTGGTATGAAACTAATATCAAAGGCAAGAATTGGAAATGCAATAATATTTCTGATAACTTAGGAGTAGCTACTATAACTGCAATTCGTACACTCGGTGCTGGAAATGGAGGTAATCAGATAGGTGGTTTAAATACTGCTGGCGAATTTCGTAATGAGGCGAGTGCAGAAATTGGTCGAATTGGTGCAGGAATAGCAACTGGGGCTAATCTAATTCCAAATGGAACATGGAATGAGGATTGGTCTATAGCAGGTGGAATGCCAGTAAATGATGCACCAGTGGCACCAAATGGTGGTGGAGGATTTCCTAATGTTACAATTGCACCTGGTATGAAGCTCGGTCAAAAATATACAGACTTCGATATTTTTATACTACAGTGGAGGCGCAAAAACAAATGGCCATCTTTGGTCAGCTTATGCAAGGATCTATGCAAGTGGAAGAATTTAGTAATAAAATAAAAAAGCTTGGTAAACTTGCTGGAATGTCTCCCCAGCAACAAAGGGAGCAATTTATTCGTGGGTTATCTCCTATGAATCAATATAATTTACGTATGATGGCTAAATTTCATGATTCTCAGGACAACATTACAACAGCATTGGCAGAGGCGGAAAAATATACATTAGCCCAAGAGAGCACGCCATCTTCTTTTCCAGTATTTCCAACACCCAATTCTCGTGAAAAAAATAAACACTTGAGCAATATGGCTATGACTAGAAATGAAGTCGAAAACCTGATAAATTCCAGGATGACCCCCGTGAACCCTTCTAAGTCTCAGGAGGTGCAAACTAATGATAACTCAGTTTCGCGAGATGATTTCAAAAAACTTTATGATATAGTGCTGGGTTTGAAGGAAACAATGGCTGGAGCAAAGCGGACCTTATCGAAAAAACCCGGTCCTGGGAAACAAAAAGCAGATGAAATTGCCATGAATAAATTTTTAGATGAAGCTATAGATAATACAAGTCTACCAGGAGAAGATTATGACTATGACCCTATTGAAGATTTGAGATTACAATTCGAGCAGTTGGGAATCAATCAGGCAAAAATGGCTCGAATAATACATGCAGTTTTAAAATCATCCCAATACAAATGTTCAAAGTGTGGTAAAGCAGGCCATAATTCTCGCAACTGTTCTAAAAAGAAGAGCAAGTCCAGACGTTCTAACAAAAGCATATCCAAGAAAAAAGGTAGGGTTAATCTTGCTACTAAAGATTCAGATTCCGGCTCTGATTCTAATACCAATTCTTCTGATAATGAATCTAATTCCGACTCTGGGTCTAGTTCTGAATTGGAATCCGATTCTGAGAATAACTTAACTGAGAGTGAAATCGTGAAAATTATCAATGCTATCAATGACGTTAAATCAAAAAAAAAGTAAAGCAGAAGGGTAAATCATCCTCTAAGAAAATACCTAAATCTCGTAAGACTAAACAGAAAGGTGTTGCCACTTCTAGTAAGGCCCAAAATAAATCGACTACCCTTGAGGAGAATATTCGTCGAATTATGTTAGATATGCTTGAAAAAGTCTTACTCCCGCATCAGTTAGAGAAACTAAAACCTGAAAACAAAAATTTAGCTATTCCAGATTTTGTAAATTATCGAGAACCAATATTGGAGATACCCGAATCAGATGGTGAAGAGGAGACATTGAACGATCCTATGGAAATTGATTTTGTTCAAAAGAAAAAACCAATAAGTCTTGCAACTATAGAATGCAAGATCAAGCGCCTGAAAATTCCAGCAATGGTACTGGATAGTGGTGATGAGCTTCCAATTATATCAGAAGACATTGTTAAACGCATAGGTTGGAAAATTGATGAATCGGTAAAGTATGATCTTAGTGGTGTTGCCACTGTTCCAACAGAATCTATTGGTGTTGCTCGTAATTTACCAATAACATTTCCTCCAGGTTTTTCTATTCATGAAGATTTTGTAACTGTACGAACCCCTAAACCAACATTAATATTCCCGAACCCGCTTCTTAAAAAATATAAATGTGCTGTAGATTGGGGTAATGATAAAATGAAGATTCATTATAATGGAGAAGATTTTATTATTCCGGTTACTATGCACAAAGTCAAGAATAAACTTGAAATAAATTGTGCAACTGTAGCTCAAGATGATAAGCCTTCGGTATCTGATCAAATTTCTCAAGAGGTCGATAGTAATGAGGGGGGTAATGAATGCAGTTTTAAAATCATCCCAATACAAATGTTCAAAGTGTGGTAAAGCAGGCCATAATTCTCGCAACTGTTCTAAAAAGAAGAGCAAGTCCAGACGTTCTAACAAAAGCATATCCAAGAAAAAAGGTAGGGTTAATCTTGCTACTAAAGATTCAGATTCCGGCTCTGATTCTAATACCAATTCTTCTGATAATGAATCTAATTCCGACTCTGGGTCTAGTTCTGAATTGGAATCCGATTCTGAGAATAACTTAACTGAGAGTGAAATCGTGAAAATTATCAATGCTATCAATGACGTTAAATCAAAAAAAAAGTAAAGCAGAAGGGTAAATCATCCTCTAAGAAAATACCTAAATCTCGTAAGACTAAACAGAAAGGTGTTGCCACTTCTAGTAAGGCCCAAAATAAATCGACTACCCTTGAGGAGAATATTCGTCGAATTATGTTAGATATGCTTGAAAAAGTCTTACTCCCGCATCAGTTAGAGAAACTAAAACCTGAAAACAAAAATTTAGCTATTCCAGATTTTGTAAATTATCGAGAACCAATATTGGAGATACCCGAATCAGATGGTGAAGAGGAGACATTGAACGATCCTATGGAAATTGATTTTGTTCAAAAGAAAAAACCAATAAGTCTTGCAACTATAGAATGCAAGATCAAGCGCCTGAAAATTCCAGCAATGGTACTGGATAGTGGTGATGAGCTTCCAATTATATCAGAAGACATTGTTAAACGCATAGGTTGGAAAATTGATGAATCGGTAAAGTATGATCTTAGTGGTGTTGCCACTGTTCCAACAGAATCTATTGGTGTTGCTCGTAATTTACCAATAACATTTCCTCCAGGTTTTTCTATTCATGAAGATTTTGTAACTGTACGAACCCCTAAACCAACATTAATATTCCCGAACCCGCTTTCAAAATTCTCTAAGCTTAATGTAGAATATAGAAATGGGTTGTATAAATTAATTATGAAGTCACAAAAATGCAAGACCAATGTTACGATTTTGGAAGAATATATATTTCAATATAACCTGGAATCAGAATGTGAAGCATTAATAAATTTTCGGAGTACATGGTATAAGGTAACTGGTCTTGAGATCACACGTCTTCATTATATATTATGCAAAACGGTAAAAAAAACGACCCATCAGAAGCAGATATCGATGAGATCATTGATCTATACTGTTAAGTATTCTTAGCTAAGATCGCCACAATCTACTAAGATACTTATACTATTAATAATATTTTTCGTATATAAATAACTCCCAACTTCAAATAGGTTCACCAATAACTATAGTCATAGTCCCTTGATGCTTGTAGCGTATCGCGACATCTCTCACAAACCATCCAAGGATATTCAAGGTTTAAAGATGCTGATTTATTATAGTTCTTTTTCCCATGAGCAGTAATCCGATAATTCGGGTATTTTTTCATCAAATCTCCTATACTTACATTCTCGTCCTTTGCCACATAGGCTTTATGGGTACCATCTACCATAATTTTTATCGCATTCTTATCATACGTATTAGAAGGCTCCGGTTCAAGAGTGATGGTATCTGATTTCTTAAACTTATGACCACCGCGAAATCTCATCCCTACTACCATAAAGGAGTGTGTAACAATACAGTCTGTATATAATGGCGACGATGGCTCCTTACAACTACAACAAATATTAGGCATGGTTAAAAACTATTATATTTTCTATATATATATAATACCCAAGTTTAAATAGATAACTTCTAATGTCCAATCCACATATCCTGTAACCGATCACTTTTCCTCCCAAATCCCCATGTGCGTCTTACAAACCACATAACCGCAATAATTAATAGAGTAAGAAAAATATATGCCACAATAGGGATTGCTCCTATCGGAGGAGGCAAAGCCTCGGGACCAGGTCCCATCTGGGTATTCGATTCAATCAAAGGGGACATATTATTTTCTGGCTGTACAAGTATATTGTTATTAGTTTTACTAATATCGATTTTATCACTTACATTGGGAATAATCTCAGTATCTACACTTGGATATGAGTCATAGCCTCGAATTACTGATTTCTCAGGTATAGAAGTACTTTTATCATCAGTGTGATCTGGCACAATAGTATCGATTTTTCCAGCTTGATCCATATTTTTTTTATGTATAAAATATTGACTGAGATTTTTGCTAGGTGAGGCATAGCCTCGAATCACTGATTCTTCACTAATTGCAGATATATCGTCAGACTTGGTTATGGGGCTTTGTTCATCGCTCTGCGTATTTTTTTCATTATCTCCACCAACTGTGGGTTCTGATATATCCTCCGATTTTAGATGTTCAAGCTCACTAACTTTTAAGGATAATTCATAATTTCTCTTCCAATGACTTTATTCTAGATTGGAAAGAATTCGCCTCTTCCATTTTTTTGTAATACTCGGTTTGATAGCCAGTAAGAGAAAGTTCTTTAAGAGCACCCTGGGATACAAGATTAGTATTTTCGCTCTGTAACTGTTTGATTTCTTCTTTGAGTTGTTTCATATTTGAGTCATTTCGTGTTTTGGCATCGGTGATTCGATTTAATTTTTTCCGGAGACGTAAAATTTTTTCATTTTTTGATTTCAACTCTTTTGCAAGTTCATCTGATCGTGTTTCTGCAAGCACTTTGGCATTTCTAAAATCAGAACATTTATTAGCAAAAAATTCGGTTTTAATGAGTAACTCATTACGTTCAGATTCAAGCTCACGTTCTCTAGTGCTATCTAATTTATATCCACGCCCTTGAAAATTTTCGGCAACAGTAGATCCACTATTTAAGGTATGTATTGGTGCCATATAATTAAAGAGAATATGTTTAACAAAAAATTGAATTAATTTTGATTTTTAACGTTATTTAACGATAGCAAATGGTAACCTTTGATTTTTAACGTTATTTAACAGTAGTAGATGGTAAACTTTGATTTTTAACGTTATTTATCCATGTAAAATATTAAATTTCGATATTTATTATCTTTTATTAAGTAAAGTAATAATCTTCGACCCAATTCGAAAAAAAAACATCTTTGAACAATGTCCACTCCACATCTAAAAACTTATTATCGCCGAGGTGCTACTATTTTAACACCTGAGCAAATCGAAGAGATTAGGAAATCCAAAAATAAGGTTCCTAAATATGTGCTAGTAAGGAATTTCCATATTAATGAAAATCGTGTTGAGGATATATGGAAAAATAGCGAGCGTTCTCAACAGAATGGGGACCACAGCTTATCAAATATAGTAGATCGGTTTCCTGATTCACCTCATTTACTAAACATTGGCATGGATGAAAACGTTATGCAAGTAAACTCTATTGTTACCTCAGATAAGCAGACAAAAAAGACTGGCAGAAAAAAAAAGGACAATTCTAGTGCGGAATTATCTAAAGGTGGAGATCTATCGGAATCGAAAACCATACATCATTCTATTTTAAATAATCAGTCTACTTCGTCAGTGCCAGAAAATGAAGTGCAAGCCAGAATGGCACATTTGCGAAAATATGCTAAAGAGCTTCAAGCTGAATCCTGAATTCGAATCAATTCCTTTTCAAGATATTCAGCATAATCTAAAACTTTAAGAAATTCATCTTTGAGGTTTTGCCGTGTGTCCCAAACCTTGGAATGGAACTCTAATATTTTAGTATCTGGAATGAGATTAGGATTAATCACGTGTTTTTTTTTAGTTCTGTATCTGTCTCTTCGGAAATAGAAGGAATTGCACTAACATGATGTACCTCAAGCTCATTTTCAACTCTATGCATAGTAACTGGGATGATGAAATCTTTTCCATTGCAATGAAGCTTCATTTCGGATTTAGCCCAATCCATCGCACAATCATGTTTTTTAAGGAAGGGATTACTCAATATAACCATAGACTTTTCGTATTCAATAACTGCAAAATCTAAATGAAATACACAGCTGGGAGCTAGGGTTAATGGTACATTATAAACCATTCCAATAGATTTAGTCAGAACAGTGGCCGCCCCCTTGAAATAATGAGTAGTACTTTTATTGATTTTTAAACCCAAGCATTCGGCAATGTCCCTCACAAATTTGGCTAAATTAATTATTTTTTTTTTACAGTTGCTAATAAAGATCACATTTGGGGTGTCAATCATATAGGTAAGAACTTTTACTGAATTGGCAGTAATATTAATGGTAGATGGGTTGAAGTTTCTGATGGGTTGCCCAATGTGTCAGTAGCCTCTGATGGGACCATTTGAGGTGTTAATAGTAATCAAGATATCTTTAAATGGGTGGTATCAACTGGTCAGTACCATTTTAAATTTGACCTTAGTATTTATATTTAGTTATTGTTTTAAAAAATAGGTTCAAATTCCTGGAAAGTTCAAGCAAGTTTACACCAGCAGTGAAAAATTAGTGGTTGGTGTCAATTATAATGATCAAATTTTTTGATATGTCAATAAAGGTTGGCAATAATTTGACAGTGTGCTCAAGAATGTTGCAATTTCTATTGATGGCAGTTATTTTTGTTGCAAATTATTATTTATTAAATTAACAATGATTAATTATTTAACATGATCATAATGGCTTCAGTGAAAGATCTGCATTTTTATAATTTTGAATGTAAGTGTTTTAATTCGGGAATGATCTACATGTAAGCCAATTGTCATTTACAAAAAAATTGTATTACACTTTTTGTCTACAGGATGATATGGCAATTAGTTCTCACATTCTCATATACATAAATGCTATAATTAATCATTCTTTATCTGATATACATTTCCTTTAAAGACTAGTGCTGTAAATTATGATGATGGTAGTAATTGTATTTACAGCATATAAAAAGTGGTTGCAATTACCTTTGTGACCAGTTTTGCAACCATACTTTTTCCTTTTTTGGATTACAGCACTAGTCTTTAATTTCCTTAAATATTTTTTCAAAAAGAGGACAATTTTGTTGTGATTGAGAAGAGAGAAATCATCAAGAATCCTTGAGTTTTGTTCTTTAGATTTCCTTTAGCAGAATGCATTGTTTGTAATTATCAAATAAGTAAGAGTTATTACACTCAGAACCAAATAGGTTGTTTTGTCAAAGAAATAGCCAATGTAAATTATACCCAGGAATTCCAAGAGATCATAATATATTATAAAGGAAAATTTTTTACTCCAATGTTGCTTTTAAAATGTATGATTTTATTAATAAAATTAATTCTTTTTTTTCGCTTGTGGCTTTGTTGATACCTAAAAAGACAAATGATTGTCATCCACGTGATCAAAATGTCTTACCTGGGGGTGGGGGAGTAAGCGCTACTATTAAAATGATATTAGCTAATATATGTCAGCGCCAGTATTGTGACCCGAAACAGAAACCAACAGAAACCACCTGAAACTAGTTTAGGTTAATAGTTTATGCCTAGGTTTAGGTTTAGTTTTAGTTTTCTGCTTAGTGTAAGTTCATTTTCCGAAACGGTTCGGGAAGCCAAAAGAGTTTCTGGTCACAACACTGGTCAGCACCCTAAAATAATTATTTTTATTTTATTGTTATCGTTATTGTTGTTATCATCCATTTTTCTTTTCCTAATGACAAATATTTATAATAAGTAGAATTTCGCTTTCATAAACAATGTATTACTATTACCTTTGAAAAAAAAATCGATAAAATTAAAAATGATATCTCACAAATCGGTTTATTTATATTGTTCCATTTGCCAAATCTGAGAACCTGTTAGAAAAAGAGATTAACATAATGATATGATAGTAAAATGCTTTTCACCTGCAATTAACGGAATCTCTGCACCATAAAGCAGTTCTATTAAATCACAAGCGCAAAGAGGAAAGTATATTTCATCTTTTATGGGAAATTAAGCCTTTCATTCTGGAGATCGCTTTTTGTAGAATGAAAAATAAGACAAATTTTGACGTTCTTCGGAGATTGTAAAGATCTCAAGTTCTATAATTCACATGAAATTTGATATTATTGTTACTGATAAGAACAATAAACCTTCCATTCTTTTATCCTTTTCAAGTTTCATTAGCATTTATTCTTATCGGAGAAACCATATTCAATAAGAAAAGGCTTTATTATTAATACGTATATATAACAATAGAAAATAATTTTAGCGAAAAAAAAATCATTGTGAAACGAATAGATATTATTATTGTTGTTTTTCTGGACAGAAATCGCTATTTTAACATAAGAATATAACGAAATAAACATTTCAGTATTAATTGTTGATTTTTTTGGATTTTTTATGTCATACAAGTGAAAAAGGCGTCCTGCACGAAATTTAATAATTTCAGTTAATATAAATAAACTAAATTATTTTTTATCATGAAAAATAAAAAATGGATCCACCACAGTTTTTTGATGGATTTAAAGGAGAAATATTTTAGCCTAAAAAAGATCGTAATGAATATTTGCATAAATCTTATCAATATGCAAAAAGTTCATTTCGTAGTATCAAAGATATGAACCCCCAATTTGTGCTGTATCCAAAAGCAACAAATGATGACGATTTTGATGATATTTATATAGCGTTAAAATACGCTCAAACAAATAATTTGAAAATTGCTATTCGTACAGGTATGTTATTTTAAGATTAACTGAAATCAATGTAAACTAACACTTAAACGTGTAATAACGATTTATGGCGAGTAAATTTATATTATATATTTTATTTTTATAAATATTTATTAAAGGTGGGCATCAATATACCGGTGCGTCTCTACCGATCGTAACAACATACAATTAGATTTATCTAATACGTAAAAGAATTTTGTGTGGAAACGTAAGAGCACTGAATTAGAAATTGGAATTAGTCACTCATTGGATGAGTTTGCGAAAATATTACAAGATAAAGGACAGTTCTTACCGGTAGGTCAATGTGAATATGTAGGTTTGGGAGGACATGTACAAACTGGTGATTATGGACAACTCGCGAGGGGTTTTGGTCTTTTAATAGATTATATTAAGGAGATTAAGATTATATCTTATGACGAAACTGAAAATAAATATACAGCAAAATGGATTAAAAAAGGTGCCGAATTATTTCGTGCTGTCATTGGTGGTAGCCCGGGTAATTTCGGTGTAATTACACACGTTAAGTTTAATGTTTTAAAGGATCGCAAGTATTCACCTCGTGGATTTTTTGCAGTTTGTGAATACGATCCTGGATATTTTAAAACATTCTTGGATATAATGTTAGAAACCGTCGACGAAGATGATTTTGATTATTGTGTCACACTCATATCTGACTCAGGTATAGAAGATATTGGAAATGTCTTAGATAATGATCCATCATATGACAAAACATACAATCGACAAGAGTATGTTAATAGTGGTGATGAAGATGTTGTTTGGCCAACTATGATCATCATACACGCTTATCATTATCAAGAATACGACGAAAACACTTCTCCAATTAAGAAAATAAAAGATGTTGTTAAAGAACCAAATAAATGGACAATTGTAACAGACACAACAAAAAAGGATATTAAAGTTTCAGATTTAGTTAGAGATTGGATTGTGTTTATCAGAAGAGAATTTCAATTGCAGTATATAAAGCGTGGGTATTTTTCCGATTGGGAAGCAAGCAAGTTAATTGATACTAATTGGTCCGCTTGGGTTACCAATCGTGTTAACTTAGCAATAAATAAAAATTAAAACTTTCAGCTCAATTCAAATACTATGGTGGTGCAGAATCCGAATTTTATAAGAAAGGCGTAGAAAACCAGGATAAAACATCAATTAGTTGGCGAAATATGAATTTTGGATTTACCTTTGACGTATTTTTCGAAAAAGAGAAATTTCATTTAGCAAGCGAATGGCAAAGAGAAAATGATAAATGTGTTTCAGTGAATAATCCTATATTCTCTGATAAAGATATGCGTTTGTTATGGGCTTCTCATGACTTAAATCTCAATTATTTTCATGATTGTTATTATGAAACTGAAGACAAATATAAAAAATTATGTGAATTAAGAGATAAATATGATCCTGATAAAATTTTTATTCCTAATAATTTTTGTGTTGGTGTAAAGAATGAAGCGCCAAAAGAAGATTTAAAAAAAATATTAGACGAGAATAGTGAAAAATTCAAGAAAATGATATCAGGGAGAGGTTTTACTCCGATTTGGAAAACATGGAAGGGTTTTGAGAGAAAGGATTTTGAGAGAAAGGGTTTTGAGAGTGAGATTAAGAGTGAGAGTGAGAGTGAGAGTGAGAGTGACAGTGAGAGTGCGAGTGCGAGTAAGAGTGTGTGAGAGAGAGTTTGATAATTAATTATTATTTTATTAATTTTTAAATGTAAAGTCTTCTATTTATAAAACCGACTAGATTTTTTCTTTTTTATCAATGTTATCTGTTACATTTAATATTCTCAAGTTTTATTTATAAGCAAAACATTATAAAAATTTTATCTTGGCATTAAATTTTTTACTTGACAAGTTATTCACCTTGCTAGAGTATTGTAATGGTTGAATTTTTTGGCAAAAATAAAAACACATACGATATATATCATTGAGTTTTATTTTTAAATTCTTGTCCTTTTTTCGAAACAAAGTTCAATTATGTTAAGAATCTTCTGAGATGTGATTTGTGTGGAGACACGTTCACACCAGATCAATTGACCGTTTCGTTTCGGATTTGGCCACTATGAAAAATATGGCAAACTTCCAATTGGATAGACCACCTTGTTTCCATATATCAGCAGAGCTATTAATATGTTTACGTTTGTAGTCTAATATACATTACTTTTGTTTCATGTACCATCGAGCTAATTTGGCTATTATTAGAAGTTCATAGAACGCCGGTTGATATATTTGTGCGTTAATATGTAGGGATATCAAAATTGGATTAACTGCACATGGTTCCCATATATCAGTATTACTATTATTACTATTACTATAGATTATCTCTTCGCTTTATTAAAAATGAATCATGTATTCTTAGACTATAGGTTAATAATAAATCACATATAAACCAATAAACTTATTATAATTGCTAAATATGTCTGGTTTAGATATCAATATTATTCTTGGTAATGTCACCGATTAAATTTGGGAGAGCGTATTTAATTGGTGATAACAATTATTTTTGTTTTTGCGTGGATCAGAATGAATAGGGGATCAACGAATTGATTTTGGTATTAGCGAATAATTTTGGTTAAAGAAGATAAAAGTTTTTAAATAAAATGGAATATTTATTATTTTATTTATTTATTTAGCTTTTCTTAGTCGGAACTAATTAACTTATGAGAAAGTTACTTTACAAGTACATTGAATTCAAGTTCCTTATATACAATTCAATTAATTAGTAATTCTAACATCTCAAAATTGAGATTAGGGATGGGAACGGTTTAACCCAAACCGGTTCAACCAGCGGTTTGAAACCGAACCGATGCGGTTTGGTTTACACATTTCAAACCGCGGTTAAACCCCAGTTCAAACTCCGATTTGAAACTGAGTTGGTTACACGTTACATTTCACACTTATTCGTTTTATATCATTTTATTTGTTTTACAAAATATTGGATATAAATATTAATTCACATCTTGATGCAACAAATTCTATAATATTGTTATTGTTATTGTTATTGTTAAGGGATTTAACTATAACAAGATAATTAATTACATTTATAATTTACTATGGTTACTAGTACTATGACTTAAGAAAAGAAAAGAAAGATGTCAGCTATTACTATTTACTATTATTATCATTATATACAAGGGCTAAGAAGGAAAAATAGATTGATAAAGAAAAAATATTTTAATTGAATTGGATTTACCAATTTCATTCAAATCGTTCATTTTATTAATTTTATTTGATTTAATTTTATTTGATTTATTAGTTTATTCAATCATTAATTTTATTCAAATTACATATTAATTTATTTAAAAATCTCACTAACTGATGCTGTGGTCCTAAATTTTGAATTGGACCTGATAATAAAATTTAACTATGTTTATTTTTTTATGATAACAGATATTTCAATCACAATTAATTGAATTATGGTGCTACAACTTGATATAGAGATCAGGCGGAACTCCAGCTATTGATGCAAACAATTTAAAGTACAAGCAAATATGAAGAGAATTGATAGTAGTGGTGTTTAAAATAGCTTTCATTGTCGGAACAAATAATTTGTTTTTTAAAATTTTTCATTTTTATAAAAATAGATCACCAATAAAATTATAAAACTGCGGTTAAACTTGAGTTTGAACTGCGGTTCAGACCGCGGTGGTAAACCGCCGGTCGGTGCGGTTCACTAGCCAAACTGGCGGTTTATAAATCGAACCGAACCGAACCGTTCCCATCTCTAATTGTGATATTGAGAAAATTGAGACGATATCTCAAAATTGCGTGATATCCCGAAAATTGCGAAGATATCTCGAAATTGCGAGGATATCCCAAAACGATTCTTTCTTAAATAATAATAAGTTAAAATAAATTACGACGCGGTCGCGTTTACTTCGTCAAAAATCATTTCGTCGACAATCATTTCGTCGAAAATTATTTCATCCTCGAGCCAGAGACCGAACGAGTTAGATGTGAGGAGTGTGGGAAGTTAGTTAAGAAACTAGGTGAGGAAAGCGGAGTGTGTGGGAAGTGTGAGGAGAAATTTGTTTAATGAAATTTTTTTTTTGTGACGAAATAATTTTCGATGAAACAAATTTTCGACAAAATGAACATTCGACGAAATGAACTTTCGGTGAAATAAACTTTTGACGAAACAAACTTTTGACGAAATGGGTGTCGACGAAATGACTGTCGACGAAATGAATCAGATCCTAAAATTCATCATCTCCGCAACTTTTAAACTCTTATTATTTCAGGTTCTAAAATACAACGTCTTTGAATAATTAAGAAAAAATTCGTTCACTGGTTGTTATTAGATTAGAAATTAGTGGGTTTGGTTCTAAATAAGCAGAGTGCAAAAATTAGAATGCCAGGAACTGCCAAGTAGTTTTTAGCCTAAGCCCTGAACAGTTCGAACCGAACCGAACCAAAATTTTTTGGTTTGACTTTTTAGAATCTGAAACCGAACTGCTCGGAGCTTTAATCCAGTGATTCTATTCTGTAAATCATTAAAAACTAAATATCATGGGTTGGAAACAAATTGGAGGCAATCTTGGTCAACTGGTAGTTGGTAAAGGCAATAACATATGAAGTGTAAACTCTGCAAAAAAGGTAATATACTTCTCTTCTATTTGTGTGATACATTCTTGACATGAATACTCATTTTCCCTTTAATTCTATAGATTTTTCGATTCTACAATTGACATTGAGAGCTAGCTGTTGACTCAGCTGTAAATGTTGGTGTTGGTGTTGGTGTTGATGGAACTATTTGGGCTATAATAATCAAAATAACATTTTTGCATGGAATGGTTATGGATGGTAAGTAACCATTTCTCTTGCCATCCATCTTTCTTAGTCTTGGTTTGTTCTCCGTTAACTTTTGATTTTGCTGTATATTATAGGACGCAGGTTGAGGGTTCTTTAGTCTAAATATCAGATAATTTTTGTAAGCTTTACAGCTGTCAAAAATCATAAATTTGGCTACATTATTTATTTTTTTTTTACAGTTGTCAATAAAGATCACATCTGGGGTGTCAATCATATAGGTAAGATCTTTTACTGAATTGGCAATAATATTAATAATGGTAGATGGGTTGAAGTTTCTGATGGGTTGCCCAATGTGTCAGTAGCCTCTGATGGGACCATTTGGGGCATTAATAGTAACCAATATATCTTTAAATGGGTGGTATCAACTGGTCAGTACCATTTTAAATTTGACCTTAGTATTTATATTTAGTTATTGTTTTAAAAAATAGGTTCAAATTCCTGGAAAGTTCAAGCAAGTTTACACCAGTAGTGAAAAATTAGTGGTTGGCATCAATTATAATGATCAAATTTTTCAATATGTCAATAAAGGTTGGCAATATTTTGACAGCGCGCTCAAGAATGTTGCAATTTCTATTGATGGCATTGCGTGGGGCGTTAATGGCGCAAATGATATTTATACGCGTCAAGATAATTACTTTTATGATTTAATAAGTTGTTAATTTTATCAGTTATTTTTATTGCAAATTATTATGTTATTAAATTAATTATTTTAATTGGCGTTGAGTTAGCATATATTTATATACGGGATCTTTTCTACTTTTCCTCATGTTGAGTTGGAAAAGAAAAATAGTTGCGAATAATTACTTACATAGCCAGAGAATGACTACTGTCTTTCTCTCAAATATTACCTACTCACATTTCATGCTCAAAGTCATACCTGGCTTCCTTTTTCTAGATACGAATATCAATGAGTAATAGTGCGAGAAATTCATAATACTATCTAGTATATTGTGCATAAAATTGATCCGTGAATTTATTCTTGATAAATGTATTTGTTTATGCAAAAGATACATTATAATTGCATCACCAAAGCTAGATTAATGATATGAGCTGGCTAAAAAAAAAAATTTTTTTCTTAGCATTCAATTCACATTTGGAATTTTAGTGCAGAATTCAATGACATAAACACTTGGTTGAGATGGGTTCATCTGCATTACTTAGAATGACAAAAAAAACATACATTTACTCAAAAAGAAAAAAAGAAAAACACAATACTAGTAGCAGGATAAAAGTAATAGAGTTAGAGGTTTACTCGATACTCGAATAATTATTTGAATATTCGACTAATTACTATTTGGAATTGGAATATTTATAACTGTTTGAAATATTTCGTATACCTTGCAATAATTATGAATATTAATTTTGTTTATTAAATTTTGAAATCTTCAGACCTTACATGTTTACACTTTAATTTAGGCATAGAATTATGAAAACATCAAAAATTACATCAAAACATTATATAAATTAGATGAATCATAGATTTAAGTTTACAGATATTATAACGATTTATATATAAACTTTATTTCTGTATGTTTGTATACCTACCAATGGATAATTTTTTTGGCTGCCCGATCATTAAGTATCGTATATTAATATAATAATATTAATATTATCAAAGATAAAAAAATAAAATTTATTTTATTGAAGGTGGGTGAAGTGGATAACAAGAAGGTAAAATAAGTTCAACAATTAACTATTATTTGGCCACTAGAAAATATTTAATATATATAACATTCTCCTTCCGCTTGATTTCTTTAACATTAACAAAAATTGACGATGTCACCCCAAGAATAAAATAAATAGGTTATTATTATCATAACAAATATTTTCCTGCTCTTCTCATGTTGCCCTATTTAAAAATAAATTGTGATGTTAAATACATCTAATTTTAATAATGAATTAATTATTTGTAAAAATACCAAGTAAAAAAACAGGGAATTCTAATTTTTATTCCTAAAGCAAAAAGAAGGTTTGATATAATTTTCACGAAGAATATTAATATGTAAAATAGAAAGATATATTAATCTTATTATTTCCTAATACCATCATCCTTCAACTCGCCTAGTTGATGGTCAATACTAATGCACTGGAAATACTCTGTATTTTTAAATTAAAATGTTTTTTAATGAATGTTTCTAAATTTACATACATGCAAAGCCATTTACCTTGTGAATGAACTCCTTGTTGGCAAAGGCGGCAAAACAAAATTATTTCAAGATTTAATAATATATTTTATGAAATTTTTTATAGGTTTAATAATATACAGTAGGTTATATACAATTTGAAAACTGCTTTTGACTTTACAAATTTTTTTAAAAAGAACCTTTTAACAAGATATTAATTCCTTTGTCGTGCAATAATCATTTAAAAAAAATAGTGATTATATTGGACTGAAAAATTAAGAACTTTTGGTAGTCAAATTTGTTTGTGACAATGACGGCGGTGATCCGTTTCACTAATAAAAAATATTAGGAGTATATTAATATATTATAAACGCCCCTTATTTTTTGTGCATGCGTAGAGCATTTACCAAAGACTTTCTTTTCGAGCAGATTAATATTAAGAAATCATTTCATGAGCTCCTCTTGAGGAGAACTTTTCTACTTGTAAAGTATACTATGGGCAAGTACTACTTACTAGAACTTGTCTTTTCGAGTAGATTCTATTATATTTGAAGAAAAATCATTTTAGTAACTTATTTGTAAAGTACGAAGAATAAATATCAAAACAAAATTTTCATTTTAAAAAACATTTTTCCCATGCAGATCATTTTCCAATTTTTATGCATTTAACGTTATATAATCCTTTAAATTCATAATCTTGTGAGAAAAAAAAAATCCACATAAATAATTGATAGAAAAATTATTAATTCAACATTCGACATAGTAATAAACAATCCAATACTAACTAAATTGTGTTTATTGAGGTATATCTATTGATCATGTGGATGACATGTTACATCAATCAATTATTGTTCGTTAAAATCTTTTTTATTGTTATTGTATATATATAAAAAAAAAGACAAAAACAAGAGAGCACCATATAAAAAATGCATAAATTCTAAAAAGTCAGATTATTCGATTATCCATTTATTTGGGGATTCGTGAAATTTTAATATTAAACGAATTATTTAATTATTTATACAATTATCTATATTATTATTACTGTCACATAATCACCAATAGTAGTAACAATAGCAACAATAACAACAACAACAGCAAGAGGTTAATTTAAATAGTGAACTTCAAATTACTTTTTTTTCTTCTTGATCTGCAGCACACATCGCACAACTTTTGAATTTTGTTTGTCAAAATGTAACACATGAACAATTTTTAAATCCAAAATAAATAAAATTTTTTTTTCAACAAAAATTACAAACAATAATTTCTTTCAAAATGACTTCTAATAATTCAATTGGCTCTCATTCAACTGCTAACAGTTCAAATAGAGAAAACGGACACTCTCAACAACATTATGCACAATCAACAACTTCAACTAATACATCTATAAGAAAAAAAGGTGTTAAAGATTTTGAGTTTGGTAGAACTCTGGGTGAAGGTTCTTACTCCACTGTATGTGAAGAAATTTTTATTTTAAAATTTTTAAAATTCTCAAAATTTCGATAATTTGTAAAAATCCTTTGTCTTAATTTAAAATTTAGGTTGTATTTGCAAAAGATCGTTCATCAGGACGCGCGTATGCAATAAAAATTCTTGACAAAAAACACATTATCAAAGAAAAAAAAGTTAAATATGTCCACATTGAGAAAAACACTTTAAATATATTAAATCATCCTGGGATTGTTCGTTTATATTATACGTTTCAAGATAATAATAGTTTATGTATCCTTTTCTTTTAAAAGATATTTAAAAATTGACATTTTCTTCTTTTTTCTTCAATTTCTCGATTCATTCATACCACAAAAAAAAAAAAATTCTTAATTTATTCGATTATTATTGTTGTTATTATTTGATTTGCAAAAAAAAAAGATTTCGTATTGGATCATGCTAAAAATGGCGAACTTTTAACTTTAATAAAAAAGGTTTGTAATAAAAAGCTATTTTTATCAATTGTTCATTGATGACTTTGTGGAATAAATAATTATTGATAATAAAATTAAAAAATTTTTTAGCTTGGATCATTTGATGTTAATTGTGCGCAATATTATTCTGCTCAAATTTTATCAGTTGTAGAATACATGCATAGTCAGGGGGTAATTCATAGGTGAAGATTCTTTTTTAAATAACAATATTATTGTTTAATTGTTTGATTTGTAGTTTTAAAATTTTGTTTTTTTTTTTTTTTTAATTTCAAAAGAGATTTAAAACCAGAAAAGTAAGACTTTTTATTTTATCTTTATATTATTTTTTCCAAGTCGATTGATTGATTGATTGATTGATTGATTGATTGATTGATTATTGATTTTGAAAGTATATTATTAGATGAAAAAATGCATATTAAAGTTACTGATTTTGGAACTGCAAAATTATTAGAGCAAAATGAATTTGGAACCGTTGAAGGTTAAAAACAATTAATTCTCTTATTATATTTTTTCAATCAATGTCTGTAAATTATTAATATATATATGTATGTATATATTTAAATGATAATTTTAATATCAACAATAATAATAGATGATCGAGCAAATTCATTTGTAGGCACGGCTGAATATGTAAGCCCAGAACTTTTAAAGGAAAAGGCAGCATGCAAAAGGTTCGGGTTGTTTTTAATTCAAGTTGTATATATATATATTTAATGAAAGTTGTTTATTTATCATATACTATGATAATAATAGTAATGATGATGATGATGATGATGATAATAATAATAATAATAATAATAATAATAATAATTTACATTTAGTTCAGATTATTGGGCACTTGGTTGTATCATATATCAATTAATTGCAGGACGTCCACCATTTAAAGGTTCAAATGAGTACATGACCTTTCAAAAAATTGTCAATCTTGATTATTCTTTTCCAGAAGGATTTCCTCCTATTGCGAAAGATCTGGTTCAAAAACTACTGGTACTAATAATGATTTTCATTATATAAAAAATTATATTGTTGATTTATTATCTTTATATTTACCTATACGTTGTTATTATAATAAGGTTACCAATCCAAATGAGCGACTCGGTCATGGTGGCAAAGATGGGGTTAATAAACTAAAATCACATCCATTCTTTAATGATATAATGTGGGATGACTTATGGCAGCAACCTGCTCCAAAACTATTACCATATTTACCTCCTAACCCAACAAATAATGAAGATGAATTCAGATCAGATAGTGTCTTTTTAAGGCAAAATAGTAATTATAACCGTGGTAGCAGCGTTGGTGGCAGCAGTTATCTTGCTACTGGACTTAAACAAAGTGATCCATTCAGGTTAGAGAGCTTTGCAAATGGCGATGATGGATCTGATAAAGTTGATCCAGAAAAACTCAAAAAATTACAAGATCAAAAACACACTTCTGCTCAATGGTATAATCACAATCATCATTTAATAATACTTTATGGTATTTAAACATATTTGATATGTCTATTTTTCTAACGTTACATGTTTATATGTATATATATATATATATATTAGCCTTCCATTCCTACTCAAATCGGAGCTAGTTGTTCATTCTGGACCCATAAATAAACGAAAAGGATTTTTTTCTAAGAAATGTCTATTAATTTTAACAGATTTTCCTAGGCTAATATATGCTGATCAAGAACGAATGAAACAAAAAGGTGAAATATATTGGAGTTCAAGAATGGTTGTTGAATTAAAAAATAGAAAATATTTTTTTGTTCATACAGTATGTATTATTTATTATTATTATCATCATCATCATCATCATTACCATTGTTACCATCTTCTTTACTATTATATTAGAATCTTTTGAATTTAATTTTGAATCTATTTTTTTTTTGTTTTTTGTTAGCCTAGAAAAACTTATTATTTTGAAGATCCAAATGGAGCAGCTAGTGAATGGGTGAATAGAATAAATCAGTTGTTAGTAGCAAACTATGGAGAAATGTTTTAAGATCATTCATCAACATGTAAAAAATTAAGATTTTGAGCAATCATGACAACATTATTATTGTTTATTTTTTATTTATAGTTAGTTATTTATTTATTTAATTAAGAAATATATATTTTCACGCATACGCATAAATATTTTACAAATATAAACACATTTTCATATACATAAACATCCACATACGCACATACAAACCTACATCAATAAAAAATGCATTCATTTTTTTTAATCATTTATCGGCGATCTTTGAAAATGTGCAATTTTGGATTCAGTTGCGCAAATCATTGTTTATAAAAAAAAAAAATTAACATTGTAATGTCAACAATAAATTTACCACCTGAACTCATGATATCAATATTCGGATGCGTCGAAAATGATTATAACACATTACATTCTTGTGTCCTAGTTAATAAGCAATGGCATAGTGTTAACATTCCAGCTTTATGGAGAAATCCATTTTATTCTGCTGGCAGCACCAAAATATTAATCAATTGTTTGTTGCTACTAATGGAAGAAAATAAAAATTTCTTAAAGGAAAATAACATTTTATTGCCTTTTAAACTATTGGAGAAACCACCCTTATACAATTATGCTAAACTTACCACTGAATTAAATCTCTGCCGAAGTAGAAAATTTTTAAAGGAGCTGATAAATGGTCAGGAATCATATAAACTTAAAGTTTTGAATGAAAAATTAGCAAACTTTATTTTGGATCATTCAACAAATATCAAAAGGCTTAAAGTTATTGACATTGAGTGCGATTGGTTAATCAATCATAATAGATTTGATGCTAGTTTTAAAGATCTTTATAAATTGGATTGCAACTTTCCTAATGGGCACAAATTTTTTGATAAAATTGCAAAAATATGTAAAAAAATTCAAGAATTATATATAGATTATAGTAGTGAGTACTTATTTACCAATGATGTTGATTATGGTCTAACTCAGCTAGTTAAAGCACAAGATCAAATCAAAAGATTATCTATTCGTTCAGCTGACAATCTAGTTTTTTCTGATGATTTCAAAAAAGCCATATCAATTCATTCAGAATCAATAATCGACTATGATAGTGTTGGAGAAAATAATTTAGATTCTGTGATAATTCCAACATTAAAAAATTTAAATTCATTGTCATTAATTAATTTTGATAATGGATTTGCTGATAATAGCAGTCTGTCAAGTTTTAAATCTATATCATTTAAAAATATCGTAAAGGTGGTTATTTCACTCATCAACTCTCCATTTTTATTAGACCTTTCTTCTTTCATTAAAATCAATGGAAAATTTCTTAATTTGTTAATAATCGAGGGCTATCCAATTGATGTTCAATATTTAGGAGAGGTGATTCAATTAGTTGGAGAAAATTGTCATAATCTAACATCTTTATCAATATTTTACAAGGATGAAGTAATGCAATATTTGGTTGGAGTATTTAATAACTGCGTTAAATTACAATCCATTGCATTGTCTCAAATTGGTGAGGATGCTATAGTGAATGCTGATGAAGTATTGGCAGCTTTAAATCAGGCATTACCAAGAAACTTGAGATTTTTAAGTATTGCACATAAAATCATCATTTCTGATGATTCGCTGGGGGTTTTGATGAATAATTGGCAAGGACCTAAACCCCTTGAATTGAGTTTATTGGGATATGATAACCATTCTTTGAACAATGATGGGATAGTTGATTTATTAAAAGAATATCAAGATTTAGGATTTTTAAAACTAGTATGACCATTCAGCAAGTGGAATGGTAATTTATCAGTAATCATCATTGCCTGTCTGTGGAAGGTCAGTCCTATAAATCATATTGTCTACTAAATTAAAAATATCCTTGTGGTATTATTTCTGTATTTAAATCTGCTAATATAATTGAATTCACAATTTAGATTTCAAAATAAATATGAACAATATACATAATTGGCAATATATATTATGTATATATATTATGAGGGGATGTTTAATCAAATACATGATTATGAATAAACAAGAACTTTTTTTTCTTTTAATTAATTATATATTTTAAATGATAATAAGCATCTATAAAATCTTTTGAGCACAAACTAATTGATAAAATTAAAGTTTTTTTCATGTCAGAAAACAAACATAATTATAAAAGAATAATGCTAATTATTCTTATTGACACTAAAAGTAGACTTTAACTTGAAGATCTATACCTTTTGTAGCAACCAGGTGAATCCACTCAATTCTATTTAATATTTACTATACACTACACAAAATTTTTTCAATATTAAAAAAAGCTATAATGACAAATATTTCAAAAAAACTGCTAAAAAGAACATCAAGGAGGCAAATTTTTTAAAAAAGTATCATTATTAGTTGATAGAATAGGTCTTTAGTTTTAATGTAATAACGAGATATTCCCAAAAAAATTATTTGTGAAGTCTTAAATTTTTTTATTATTTGGTCATATGGCGCAGCAATAGGAGGTCTTTAGACTGAGCCAACCCTATGATATAATGATAAATGATTGTGTGGATAGATAATCAAATTTCCATTACTTTGAAAAAATATGGAACATCCACTATTCCTCTACTCTAAGAGAAATTAAGTCAAATATATATTTCCGATTTTTATGAAGTTCTGGAAAAAAAAAAGTTGCCAGATATTTTTCCTTTTTATCATTATTTTTTTTTTGTGCAGATTTCTATACGCATAAAAAAAACCAACTTTAATATATATAATGTCATTACTTCAATATTTTAAAAAGAATGGCCAGAATCACAATTTGTATCTTTTGAATTTTCAGAGGAAAAGTATTGGCTCAATCTAAATCTTTATTTCAAAAAGGCTTGCTATTAAATCATTAAATTCAAATATATATATATATATATTTATGTATTTGTTTTCATTTTATTTCCCTTATTCAAAAAAATAATTAAAATAGTCAATTATTTAGTAGATTAATTATTTGAATATTAATATTAATTGACCAAAAAAATTTAGACAATTATGCCAGATTTCCAACCTCTAGGATGAAATTTATTAAATCTTACTAGCAGTTATACCAAAAGTCAACTATGGTTTTGGCATTTCGGCATTTCAGAATGATTTGCTGAAACTATTTTGGCAGTTTCTCATATGACATTCTGCTGAAACTTCCTAGTTCGGCAAGCAACTTTAGCTTATGCATGAGATAATAGTCTCTCATTTTTGCCATAACCTTGACATTCTGTGACTCTCTTCTTCAAATACATAAGATACTACCTACTTCCAATGTATTCTTTGACCATGTTCTTCTCATGAAATTCAGGAGAAAGTACATAAATATATTTTTTTAAAATGCATGTATGAAATGTCGAGTACCTTCTCCATATTCCACTGATATGCCATGCAATATTAATGGGCCTATGCAACAAAAATTGTTTTTAAAAAGTTCAATGCTAATTATTTTGCACGCATAATCTTGGTCTTTGAGAGAAATTCCTTGTGGAAAATACATGCTTCTTCTTGATTTTCTATTTGATTCATTCCTTAGATCTAGAGGAAAACCTGGAAGGAAAACGTAAAATATATTTTTAATTATTGATGTATGACGAAATTTTTGACTTTAGTCATTGACGTAACCAAAGTATTGACTAAAGGTAGTTTCTACCAGGGCCATTTTGACGATTTGACTAAAGTCGAAGCCCTTGACATAAGTAAAACCACTCAATGTAATTAAAAACACTTGGTGTAAAGTAAACCTCGATATAAGCAGCAATAATGCCAAATTATGTAAAAATGTGTGTCTCTGGGATGAATAAAGAAAGAATTATTATATCATTATATATATATTGCAATGATGCAAGAAGAATAATCATCATGGGGAGTTTACTAACGTTATAATCCGAGTTAGAAATTTTACTTAATTAGTTGTTTTTTCTTTCAAAATAAAAATGCACCTTCTTTTTATTATTACATTTCATAAAATAAAATTGTCTTTACATACATATGAGTTAATGTTAAATTGATGTTTTTTTGGATTTTTGACTTTTGAAGTTAACTGTGCGTAATAATAATATTAATAATGTGCTTGAGCTGTCTTTAGTGTCTGAGTTTGAAACAACATAGGTTGATCAATATTGCAAATTTAGTTTTTCAATTTACATCCTTATCATAGTAATAGTGAAAAAAAATGTTGCACGAAAAATTGTTACACGTAATTCAAATAATGTAACCGTTATTCTCAAAAAAAAAAAATTCATTAAGACACCAAGCCAAATTTATATTTTATATTTTTACATAATGTCACATGTTAAACTATTATCAACATTATCACTAGAAAGAACACACTTTCTACGTAAAATTTATAGTGAAACACATCATAATGCAATGACTAATTCCGATAGAGAAAATAGAAAAGATTATTTTTTTTCATTGGTCAAAAAAAACAAGGAGCTTATTGAAAATGAAAAAGAATATTGTAAGGAAAGGTTTATTTATGATTTTGAATTAAACAATGCAATGTATAAACAGGGAAAACCAAAACAATGTAACAAGTGTAAATTGACAAAATACTCTGATAGGTACTGTGAAGGTTGTATTAGTTTACAATTGCAGAGCCTTTTCACCACTTGGACATCTGGAAATAACATAATTGATGATTTTATTCAACAATGTCAAATGAAATCATCTCTGCCAAAACATATTTTAGAATGGATACCTTTTGAGCAATTTGAGGATATAACAAAGTTGACAGAAGGTGGATTTAGTTCGATTTTTACTGCTACATGGATAAGAGGAAGTATTAATGATTACAATGAAAATAAAAAAGAATTTGGTTATTTAGAAGAGCAACTAGTAGTATTAAAAAGTTTAAATGATTCAAGTAATTCAGGAAAAGCCTTTTTTGATGAGATGGGTAGTTGTCATTTAAACAAAATAAACAATACTGTATTATATATATCATACTAATTGATTTTATATTCAATTTCAGGCAATGAATTATTGTAAAATTAAATCAGGGTTGATTGTTTTTTGCTATGGTATAACTAAATTCCTAGATAATGGAAATTTTGCAATTGTTTTAAATTATCATTCAGATGGAAATTTAAGGGGTTATTTACAAAAAAACCATTTAAATTTAACATTAAAAGATAGAATTACAATCCTTGATTATTTATGTGAAGCATTAGATGATATACATGAAAAAGATTTAATCCATTGTGATTTACATAGTGGTAATGTATTATTGCAAGGAGGTGGTTGTTATATTACAGATTTGGGGTTATGTGGACCAGTTGATGAAAAGTCATCAAACAAAGTCTATGGAATTGTATCATATGTTGCACCCGAGTTACTTAGAGGCAATAACACAAAAAACACAAAAGAGACGGATATCTATAGTGTTGGGATGTTATTGTGGGAAATATTTGCAGGTCATCCACCATTTGATGATAGAGCTCACAATCATCGTTTGATTTTTGATATATGTGCAGAAGGTTTACGACCACCAATACCACCTGGAATGCCTGAAGATTATGTGCAGATGATGCAGAGGTGTTGGGACGTGGATCCATCAAAAAGACCAACTTCTGAGGAGCTTTTGTATTTTGCAATAAATAAACATAACGGAATTATTAAGGATGAAATTCTTGAAAATAAAAGTTTAACAAATAAGAATTTAAAAAATAATAGTTTAATAAAAAGGTTATTCAAATCTTCTAAAATCAAAAACATGAAATTGATTTTAATAATGATGGTAACAGCAGCAGCAGCAGTGGTGGTTGTGGTGGTGATTTTCAACAAGTACACAAATCACATCCAGGTGCATATCATACAAGTAGGATATTAGATGAAGAGACTGCTAAATCTAAAAGCTTTAAAAGTTATACAACTAATGATAGTTCATTAAATGATCTTGATTTTAATTCTTTTCTCTAGAATGTCAACAATAATCAATTTGAAATTACTAACAATATTAAATATTACTAACAAGATTAATTAATTAATAATAAACATTAGATTATAGTAATAATAGTAAAAGAAAAGATGCGATGAATGACTAATTTAATCTCCACTATAAATTTATTTTTATCTTATTTTATTTTATCCATTATTTTGTTCTTCAAAGCTAATTATAATAATATTTTGAAATAATAACTTTTTATAGTTTCCTGATTTTTGTTAAATGGTGATACTGCGAGGTATCATTTTAACTTTTAGGTTACTCTTGTCAGTAAATTGTAAATAATTCGATGCTTGTCAATTAGTTAGTTTACGAATTTACTTTGGTTCCTTCTTTCTTGCACCTGGACGAATATGTTATGGTACCAGACAACTGTAAAAAAATAAATATGGCCTTTTGCAATGCTATAAAGTCCATTTATTCGATTTGTTTCAGTTGTTTACATATTAATATCGTCTAAAAATGTATGTCGATTCTTTCCATTTATCACAGATTGCGAATTAAGAGTGATCTACATTTTAACCTATTTTAACCGGTTCCATCCTCTAATGGTTATTCTTACTATAATGTGTGTGTTTGTCAGAGGAAAAATAATTATGGCAATAATTGCAGGCAGGTTTTCAATATTCTTTATATGAATAAACATAGCATAACTATGTATTAATACGCAATTTGAGAGATACTACTAAAGTTAATTATGGCATTGTTAAGAAGGCAATCAATTATGTCGAACAACTATAATAATAACTCTTACCAATCCCGTTCTTTGTTTGATTTGGACTATTTTATCGCTGGCGTAGCTGAAGTTAAAGAGTATTCACTTTAAGGTTTCGTATGATAACAATAATTCTTTATTTGAATTGAAATTTAAAATGAAATGATTAATTTGTCAATTGAAAAAAATTTTTTTTTTATCCCTCTCTGAAGTATCACTTCCTAATGTGAAAATAACCTTTGAGATTTGGTTTATAAATGAAAACCAGTTGATTCTCTGCGGTGGTAAAGCTAATTCAGTCCGTGCTAAAAAAAATTCTGAATGCATTAAAAAACACTATATTTATGTGTCTGTAAAAAATAAAAATTATAGATATTTAAAACTGTCATTAAAACAAAATATATTTTAACCGTGTACAAGTCTCTTCATATAAATTTGTTAATTATCATCTAAAATTGAATTGTATTTTAAAAAAACTTCATTCCATTTGAGATAAATTGGGTAAATTTCATATTTAACCAGTATTCATCTAATATAACTCACAAACTTACATCAAATGTGGATCCACAATATATTGCTCATTTATCTAATAATGCATTATTCTTGAATGATATTATATTGACGTATATCTCTTCGTGTTATATCTCCAAAACAAATAAAGTTTGGAACAAACACTTGACATGCGCGAAAAAGAGGATCCAAGGTCTTTTGACCAAATTTGTTTTTTTGCATAATACTATCCTATAACATGTAGATTATAACTGGTGAATATTTGCTTATTAAAATGAGAAATCGTGCCCCGGCGGGTGATGAGAACCTAAAAATTTTATTTGTATTGCCTAAAATCTTGTTATAAAAAAAATGTTTATTTTGGAGAACAAAAGGACAGATTTATTGTGCCAGCAATTGATCAAACTGATGACCAACTAATTAATAGTTTATATAACAAATATATATACAAGTGTAAATATTATCGAAAGATATTACATTTAGAATCAAAGGGACTCCTCCAGCTAGCTCTTTTTACAAGGCTTTAATTTACATTTAACAGAGACCATCTCTTGTCACTAATCATCTTTAACATCAAATTAATACTAACCACAAATAATGTCAAATGTCAGTCAATTGTTCTTTACCATCCAACTGATATTTGCTGTCTACAATAGCAATAGTATCAAACATCATTACATGAAATAATAAATGTATTGTATTTATTGTATAATTAAAATATACAGTAGATATAATAATAAATAAAATATATACTCATGAAATATTTTTAATTAATTTAAAAATCCTAAATCTTGATACTTTTTTAATATTCCTACTAATGCATCATCATCTACAAAATAACGATTATAATAATTATGAAATCTCATTGTTAAAGGTTTGGGTCCTCTCCAATTCTTCATTAGAATAGCTAATGAATAATCATTAATGTTAGAAACCTCACAAGTGCAAGTTATTGATCCTAATTTTTTTGGTAGTGTTTGATTTAATACTGTTAATATTTTATCACCGTCAAATTTATCAAAATCGGAATTAGCATTATCAAATGTAATACTTTTCAACTTTGTACAATTATTAAATACTTCCATTAATTCCTGGTCTAATTCGTTATAATAAATTATTGATAAATTTTCTAAATTTTTACAAGATTGTGCAATTGATTGAAATAGCTTCCTCACAATATTACTATCTGCAGTGTCATAATATTTATCATTACTAACATCCAGATTTTCAAGATTTCTTCCATTGATATTAATAAAATCAGAAAAGTCTGATAAGAATGGTTGATATATAATATACACCCTCACAGATTCAATATTTGGAAGTGGAGTATTTTTCAAATTTATCATTTTGTTATTAATGTATGATGATGTTAATGCTAAAGTTTTTAAATTTTTGAATGTTGGTATTAATAAATTGTCCAAATTATTTCCTCCACCACTAGTTTCATAAGAAGTTATTGATTGTGAATGTGTTAAAATTGCTTTTTTTAATTCATCTGGTAAAATTTGATCCTTTGCTGATTCAATAACTAAATGTTTAATTCGCTTTTGTGCTTTGATTAGCTGTGCCAATTTACATGTATTTTTATCATAATATATTTTTAATGATTGTATATTTTTACAAACTTTCATTAATTTATCAAAAAATTCACTACTATCAGAACTACTAATACAATCTAATTCATAAAGGTTCTGAAAGACATCATCAAATCTATGATGATTAATCAACAAACTACAATCTATACAATTAATAATACTAAGCTTTCTAATACCTGTTGAATGTTCTAAAATAAATTTTACTAATTTACTTTGTAAAATTTTAAATGCATCAAGTTTTATTAGGCACTGAAAATCATAATAATTATAATTGAAAAGTATAGTAGTAAATCTGGCATAATTACATAATGGTGGTTTCTCCAATAGTTTAAAAGTTAATTTAATGCAATTTCTAGTCAAGAAATCCTTATCTTCTTTCAATAAACAATTTATTAATATTTTGATGCTGTCTTTACAAATGAATGGATCTTTCCATAAAGTTGGAATATAAATATTGAACCATTTTTTGTTGACAAGAATACAAGAACATAATGTTTTATTATCATCTTCAATATATTTGAATATTTTAGTTAAAAGTTCAGGTGGCAAATTAAACATGGTTTTTTTTTTAAAGAATTTTTTGTTTGTTGTACAATCATGGAATAGTTTGTTATTATGAAATGATAATCAATTAAATTAATTAGAGAAATTATTGTTATAGATTATTAATGTGGAAGGTAATTGTTATAATCTTATTGATCGTTTATATTACATTCAGGACCCAAGTTCCTTTAAAAGAAGACATCCATCAAGTGTAATATATTTACATTTGACAGAAACCACATTGATCATCTTTAAGGTTAAATTAGTGCTAACCACGATAGCATCAAGTGTCTTCCTCTTTTACCATCCATTGGTATTTGCTATCAATAGCACGAGGAGATAAAAATCGTTAATAAAACTTTACAACATTTCTATTAGTTATTATTTATATCTGTATTGTTAACCGGAACAATTTCACTTCGAAATTAGAATTCAATTAATATTTCAATTATTAATTTACATCTTAAGAAATTATTATTTATCATGTTTCTGCATCTGAGTTAACATAAATTTTTAAGCGGGTTGATTTTTTTTCGCATACAAATAATAAAAGTAAATAAACTAAAAATAAATAATTAATAACAATCCAGAATATTGGAAGAATCTAAAGATAAGATTTAAATTTCTAATTATCACCAACTTTTTTATTTTTGATTATCGCGTATGCTGCATAAATCACACGTAAAATCCATGCTTACAATAATAACTTTATACTCAGCAAATCATCACAGGCAAAAGAAACTATTAGCGGAATTACCCAAGTGACAACGGTACATTTTTGATAGGCTCAGTTTTCCCTGAAACATTGAACAGCATGACAAACAAGACTGGGAAAAATGTGTCAAAGCATTATATCATCCTCTTCAGATTTATAATCTTCGTTGACAATAGATGCAGTCACAAGTGGAAGGTATGAAAATAAAGTGATTTTACATAAAATAAACATTTAAGAAGCTTGATTTCACTTGCTTGCTTTGGTTGAATAGAGAAGGAATAATAGAATAAAGCCTCTCCAATAGACTTATTTTATTTATATGATATTTACAGACAATGTATACGTAATTCGACCAATCAATAATATTATATGAAAGCCCCAATATCAGAG
The DNA here is from genome assembly GCA_958430865.1 of Entrophospora sp. SA101. Lineage (NCBI taxonomy): Eukaryota > Fungi > Glomeromycota > Glomeromycetes > Entrophosporales > Entrophosporaceae > Entrophospora > Entrophospora sp. SA101. The sequence goes on along the minus strand of CAUDNR010001336.1, from coordinate 16,586 downwards.
AATCTATTTTCTTTGTGATTATGCAAACTTTGATTAAAAATTGCGAAAAATGATCAATATAAAAAATGAAGCTTTTTAGGAAACAGTAACAAAAAAAAACGTTCCAAGAAAAAAGAAGCGAGTAGGTTTATAATAAATAATAATAATGATTTATAGAATAAAGGAAAAAAACCAATTACTTCATCTACAATTAGCAATATTGCATCACACTATTAACGAACCCTTCAATTTCTCCTGAAAAATAGAACAGCTTTCCTCCACCGCCTATATTAAAAGTTGCAAACGCTAACAATGAAGATACTTTCATTCATTGTTTGAAGTTGTCTGGTAAAAATTTTTTATGCAACTATTTTAAGTTTGAATTGTGTAACTTGATGATGCTAGACTTTATCTTCAAAAAAAAAAAAAGATGCCATGAACACGGAAAGAGCAATTATCCTACCAATTAAGGAAAGTTTCTCACATCAACATATTGGACATCATGTCATTATACCACAATAAATTTGAATCTAATACTAATGAATTTGATAACATACATAGAAGCAGCTAGTGTTTCGAATTATAGCCGGAGATTAGAAAATAAAATAGACATAATAGTAATAAATTTAATAGAAGATCATACGACGACGTTATGAGCAAATTTTTTAAAACATTAGATGATTTAAAAAAAGAAGTTAACATTGTTGAAACTTTCAAGAAATGGTTTAATTGAAGCAACATCATTTGTCAAAGTTATCCAAGAACATGCTTTAGGCGAAGACTGTATGTGTGGTCAATGCTTAACTGTTTTCGAGAAATGATCTGGGTTTATGATAAGAAAAAATGGGACAATTTACAAAAAATAGAGAATGGAGAAACTAGTCATTAGTGATAATGAATAATAAGATTTATTTTTTTGCCGTCAACAGTAATAGATGTGATATCATTATTATCATCAAAACTTTTATCCAAATATATATTTTTTTTAAGATATTAAATAATGCTGTCTCAAATTTATTTATTTTCTATATATAGTAAATAAATAAATATACTGTTAGTGGCGAAGTCATCCGAGGGTGATTCTTTCTAAAAGAAACTTGATGTTAAATCACCATTATTTTTTATTATTAGTACAAACAATTTCATCTTGATTTTTCCATAATTTCAGCCATTATTGATTCTTTCATTTCGACCATTATTGATTCTTTTATTTCTGCCATTAATTCTTTCATTTCGGCCATTGGTTTGTTTATTTCCCTGGTTTCTTCCTTTAGAGTTTCATACTTTTGATTTTCATCTATTTCATCCTCCTCTAGCTTTCTATCAATTATTTTGCGCAGGAAACATTGACTTGATGTTTTTAAAGTAGCAAGAAGGTCACCAGGTGCTGGCTTCTTTTCTGTAGGAATGTTAATGGACAAGACCGGGCTCAACAGAACCACGGACTGAATTGGTCTGGTCTTAGGTATCAAAGACCATTTGGATCGTTGTGAAATAGTAAAATGTATCACGAGATTTTTATGCTTTTTTCCATTAATTAAGTAATTCATAGAGCAAATAATGCTATTATTCTTGGAAAAAATTTTCTTTAATATATCTTTAATTAGAAATTATTAAAGTTATTGAGAACTAGAGATGGGCAAATCAGTACTATACGTATAATACTATACGTATAATACTATACGTATAGTGATACGTATAGTGCGTATAGTTCTAGAAAAATATAGTAGTAAATGTAAATCAATTACTGTTTAGGTTATTGCCAAATAATAGATGTGATGTTACACATAAAAATTAATTAATACTCTTCTCACGATAATATATATTTTAAACTTTCCTGCAATTTGGCAACATTTTAATATTAACGTTCTAGTTCAATATCTAGATGTGAAAAACATTTACGTCTTTGTCCAAATGCCACAATTCAAATTAAAAGAAATTATTTTGGAGAACATTTTAATACTTCAAATACTTGGTGTACAGGTAAATTACAACATAATTGAAGAATCAAATAAAAATGAAAGAAGTTTTGATTTTTATGATATTTAATTCATTCAATATAATTAATGATTCATAAATAAAAACCTAAAAAAGTGTAGGTTGAATAAATTAAAGATTTATGCTTATCGTAATAGCCAAATTATTTTTTTTTTCTTATTATTATTCAGTTTTGTATTACATTGGAAAATCACCCAATCAAATTTCAACACTACTATATGTACTATATGTACTATACGCACTATATGTAAAGTATCGTATAGTGTCGTATAGTGTTCAACTATACGCCATTTGCCCATCTCTAATCTTATCTCTTTCCTTATAATATTCTGCCTTTGCATATCACTTTTTTTGATATCTGAATTCTACCATCTGATCCTTCTTTTTTAGTGATACGTAAAAGCATCAGGAAATTAATTTAGTGTAAACTTGCATAAATCTTACGATGCTGACGTAATATTGTGTAAATCTTACAGTGCCAATGTAAGTTTTACACTTTTTTATTATTAAACTTACAATTGACACATGTAAAATTTTTTTATATTTTCTGGATGAGCACAATTTTTTCTTACCTCTTTCTTTATAATATTCTGCCTTTGCGTATCACCAAAAGTTTACTATATTTTTCAGTTTTGGAAGCCCTTCTCGCATAGTTGATAGTCTTTGGATACTAAAAAAATCAAGTCATACTTCTATGTATTCTTTTGCATATCACTTTTTTGCTAACCTTTGCATATCACTTTTTTGATATCTACCTAACAATACGTAAAAGCTCAAGTTTTTTCTTACCTTTATATATCATCTTTTTTTGATACATAAAAGTTCGATTTTTCTTACCTTTGCGTATCACTTTTTCGATATCTGTTTAATGGTACTATGTGTCTTGACACTAGCTCCGGGTGATGACTACTCTCCTCGACCCAAAAACCTGCTTTGATAAGTGTCTGGTCATCTAAATCCTATCATCCAAAATCACATGACACAAAAACCCCTTTATATATTCTATATATTGAGCATTAATTTTTGATTTGAAATTTTTCTGCATACTCATTGTAAAAGGTGACAAAAACCCCCTTTACCTAAAATATATGGCTAGAAATACTCCCAGTCAGAGTATTCTGATCACATTATTTTGAAATAATATTCAATGAAAGCTAAAGATTTATTTTTCAACTCTTTTTTGTGCAGAGTGGTAGGAACTTTCATTTTAGCTTCAAACTTCTGCTTGTAATCCAAGAAATCAATTTCATTCATACTCTCGTGCTCTTTTTTCCCCCTTTTTCTTCTCTAGTTTGGAAAAAGATTATGTGTTAAAGGTTGGTTAACTATCAAAAGTGATAGCATTATTACTGTATGAGATCTCTTCTCCATTATCACTATCCCTTCGATATTCTCGCAGGCAAATTTGCCTGCTAACTTTTCGAAATCACATTACCTCAAGTAAAAATACTTTAATTTTAGTTTGTGCACCAGAATTTTTTGATTTTCTTATTTCTTGCCTTTTTGGAAATTTTTAAACTTAGTTTTAAATCATCTGACCATAATGACATCATGACAAATCCTTGTGATGGTGAAAAGAAAAAGTAAAAAACCCTTTTGCCGATCATTTTTCTGAAGAATAATTTTTTTAAAAAAAAAAAAATTTTTATAAAAAATGAATGCAGTCTCATTTTCTATAAAAAGGAATTTTTTTTCAAAAAAATGTTCCCTTATTTTTTTTAATTCTAATTAATGAATTTTTCTTTCTGGACATGTCTCTTGCTAATGAAAATTCAATACAATGTGAGGATGATGATGATTTTTTCACCTGTCAGGTTATTCACGAAGAATGGTTAAATGATTTTTTAGTAGAACCTGATTTTTTTTTGGATGATTTAGAACCAGTAAAAAAAAAAAAAATTTGACTAGTGAAAAAAATGATAAAAAAGCCAAAGGCAAAGTCAAAAGCAAAGATAAAGATAAAAACTATATTTCTTCAGAGGATTTCATACCATTTCAACATAAATACTCTTTACATACAGCAACACCCACATTACCAAAGAGTCTTCATGATATTGAACCTTCACCATATTCAATTTTTCGTTTATTTTTTTCAGAAAAACAACTTCAAACAATTGTAAAGAATACAAATTTATATGCATATAAAAAAAATACTGAATCCGACCAAAAAGATTGGAATGATTTAACATTAAATGAATTAAAAATCTGGTTAGCATTGGTAATCTATATGGGAATATTTAAACTTCCTGCTATCAAAGATTACTGGGTAATTGATAGCTATTATCCATCTCATGAAGTTATAAAAATGATGACAATTAAAAGGTTTAATGAGGTAATTAAAATTTAAAAATTGTTGAACTCAATATGTTGAAAATTAAATATATTAAACTATATATTTTTTTTCATTTAGATTAAGCGATTTTTACATATCTCAGATCATTATGCAGAGCATTCCAATTTTTTTATGAAATTAGAGCCACTTTCAAGTCACATTCGTGAGGTGTCAAAAAAAATATATCTTCCTTCATCCAATGTCTCAATTGATGAGATGATAGCACAATTTTCTGGAAGAAGCCCACATACATTCAGAATTAAAAATAAACCAAATCCTGAAGGATACAAAATTTTATCACTTTGCGATTCTGGATACACATACACCTTTATGTTTGTTTCACGAATTGTAAAAACAATTGTTGAAACTATTCCTAATGTCAATCAAATTGGCACAGAAGTTTATCATTTGGTAAAGCAATTACCACTAGGAAAAGCTTTCAATATTTTTATGGACAATTACTTTTCATCAATCAATTTATTTACATATTTAAGGAGTCAAGGATATGGTGCATGTGGTACCATTAGGACTAATACTGCAAAATTTCCATCCATCTTAAAAGAAGAAAAAGAGTTAAAAAATTTAGAATGGGATCATTTGAAAGGTGTAGTAATAGATAATGTATTATCATTATTATGGATTGATAATGGACCTGTGACTATGCTTACTACAATACATAAAATAGATGGAATGGAAAATAGAATAGAAAGAAATAGAAGAAGACCAAGAGAGACAAGTACTAACACAAACAAATTAAAAATTGTATTTGGAAATCAAACAAGAAAGGTGTTACCAATTCCTAAAGTAATTGATGACTACAACCACCACATGGGTGGAGTTGATGTGGCTGACCAGCTTTGTAGTTATTATTCCACTCAATTAATAGCATTCAGGACTTGGTATCCACTTTTTTTCTGGCTCTTAGACACAGCTGTTGTAAATTCATTTATTGTTTGTAAAAAGTTAGGAATTTCTCAAGAACATAAAAAGTTTAGAATTCAAATAGTTAAAGAATTGATTAAGGAAGCAACTCAAAACCCATTAAAAAGAAATACTCGTAATGGAGAAAATGGAGAGACATCTGAAAAGAAAAATGACAATAAAAGATTTCGTGTTTCTGACATTTTTGAATTACCAGCAACTAGATTAATTGGTAATGATCATTTTCCCGAATACCGCGAAGAAAGAAACTCCTGCTTGTGGTGCAGGTATGATTTAAAAAAAAAAAAATGCACCTAGGCCACAAAACCCTCCACAAAGTCAAATTTGGTGTTCTAAATGCAATGTAGTATTATGTTGCAACAACAAACGTCCAAGTTGTTTTAAAAACTATCATTCTGTACAAGAATAATTTTTGTTTTATTTGTTTTAGTTATTTTTATATAGTTATTTTTATATCTATTATTTTTATATATAAAATAATATAGTAAATATTTTTATATAAAATAATAGTTATTTTTGTAAATATTTTTATATAAAATCACTCAACAATGCACAAGAGCTAATCACTTACATAATAATAGTAATTATTTTTGTAAATATTATTTTTTTTTGTTCGCAGGCAAATTTGCCTGCGAGAATATCCGTCCACATTTTCACAATTGTTTGTGTAATAGTATACAAAAAAAAAGGGTACTAAACCAGTTTTCTGACCTTAATGAAAGACGTGCTACGTATTAAAATATACATATTCTGTATTGGTTTTAATAGGGTAGAACCAATAATTAAAAATTATCACAAGGCATGAGGTTAAAAAAATTTTTTTATTTAAAAAAAAATTTTACATTAAATTTTCAAAAAAAAACCCCTTTTTTTTTTGTTGAAAATACCCAAAAACTTTTTTTAAATCATAAATTTTGAGTTTTAACTATTTAGGATATAAAAAAAATAATAAATTTTAGTTGAAAAAAAATATTGTTAATTAGTGGTGAAAAAGTGCATAGTTCGCAGGCAAATTTGCCTGCGATGATCTACATCGAGGGGATATGAGACCTCTTCTTCATTATCATATACATGTATATCATAACAATAATCGTAATTAGATGTATCTATCATTGCATTTTCAATATCTCCTTGAAAGTATATATACTCATTTATAAGATCCCCTAACATTTCTCGTGAAAAGAAAAATATCATGTTTCTATCTTGAGCAAAGTATTTATTATATGTCATTGATAATGAAACAAAATCTTTATAAACACAGGAAATAACATCATTAAGACAAGATTTTAAAATCTTTCCTTTATACCATGCTGATAGAGTATTATTAAAATGAGAAACCCAATTATTAAGTCGAAACGCATATAAATTACAGATAGCTCGAAACCCTTCAGAGCGCCAGATATGATTGACTGTAATAATCTTAAATAGATCCTCATCTTTAGAAAGATGGCTAAATATATTTTCCAAAATTTCAGGTACTAATAAAGCGTGTGTTGCAGGAGAAATAACGTTAATATTCATAGTTATTTTTCTGATTATCTATTAATATAACAACTAAATAAAAAGTTCTAGTTAATAAAATCTCAAATAGATAATTCCTAATACCTAGCCCACGCATCCCATAGCCGATCACGTTTTTTATTGCGGAGCAATGGCTCTTCGAGCCTACCTATATTCCATGTACGTCTCAATACCATGAACCACATAACTGCGATAATCAACAAGATAAGAAAAATATATGCCGATAGAAGTGACATCAAAGTGCTTGCCACAATGGGAATTGTTCCTATTCCTTCTATCGGAGGAGACAAAGCCTCGGGACTAGGTCCCATCTGGGTATTCGATTCAATCAAAGAGGACATATTATTTTCTGGCTGTACAAGTATATTGTTATTAGTTTTACTAATATCGATTTTATCACTTACATTGGGAATAATCTCAGTATCTACACTTGGAGATGAGGCATAGCCTTGAATTACTGATTCCTCAGGTATAGAAGTACTTTTATCATCAGTGTGATCTGGTATAATAGTATCGATTTTTCCAGCTTGATCCATATTTTTTCCACATAGAAAATATCGACTGATGTTTTTGCTAGGTTCAAGAACTGCAGATATATCATCAGACTTGGTTATGGAACTTTGTTCATCGCTCTGCGTATTTTTTTCATTATCTCCACCAACTATGGGTTCTGATATATCCTCCGATTAAGGTTGTGGGCGAAACCTCTTAATGACTGTCGAAACTCTGTCGAAACTCTAATGAACAATTAATGTGTAACCTGTCGAAACTCTGATGATTGGCGAAAACCCCAAATGCGAAACTCTGCCGAAACTCTAATAAACAATTAATGTGTAACCTGTCGAAACTCTGTCGATTGATTTCTGGAGGAGTTTCTCCCGCAACCTTACCTCCGATTTTAGATGTTCAAGCTCACTAACTTTTAAGGATAATTCATCTTTCATGTGCTCCAATTCAGTTATTTTGGACTTGAGAGAATTGATCCTGGAAGCTTTCAGAGATGAGTCCTTCTGAACTGAAAATAATTTCTCTTCCAATGACTTTATTCTAGATTGGAAAGAATTCGCCTCTTCCATTTTTTTGTAATACTTGGTTTGATAGCCAGTAAGAGAAAGTTCTTTAAGAGCACCCTGGGATACAAGATTAGTATTTTTGCTCTGTAACTGTTTGATTTCTTCTTTGAGTTGTTTCATATTTGAGTCATTTCGTGTTTTGGCATTGGTGATTCGATTTAATTTTTTCTGGAGGTGTAAAATCTTTTTATTTTTTGATTTCAGCTCTTTTGCAAGCCCATCTGATCGTGTTTCTGCAAGAGTTTTGGCATTCCTGAATTCGGAACATTTATTAGCAAAAAATTCAGTTTCAACAAGCAACTCATTGCATTGAGATTCAAGCTCACATTCTCTAGTACTATCTAATTTATATTGATGTCCTTGAAAATTTTTGGCATCCGTAGATTCACTATACAAGGTATGTATTTGTGCCATATATTCAAAGAGAATTATGTTTAGTAAAAATTACTATGATCAAAGAAAACTAATTGCGAATCAGCTTTTTACTAATTCCATATAAAAAGGAACCTGGGCAAGAATTGGTAATTAACTGATTTGATATAAAAAAGAAACTGGTCAGAAGTTGGTAATTAATTAGTTTTATGTTTGAATGTAGTAAATAGACCTATAATCAAATCAATACTAATTAATACCTGATTATTACCTGGTTTTTACCTGATTTGTACCTGATTATTACTCAATTCTTGCTCGATAACATACTAGGAATGAATGGGTGTTTGCCTAGGTTTAAATCAGACATTTTTTTTATATCATTATATATTTTTCTAAAATGGTTAAAACCCGAACTAGATCCAGGGTTTGAATATATCTCAACTCCAATGCCACAAAATTATCTCCCAAAGATATTCAAAAAAATAAGGGATATGGAGGCAAAAAAGATACCAAATAGAAAACACAAAATATGTAGAGATTATAAAATCGGTAGTGATAGATATGATGATATTGTAGATGGTCGGATATATCCTCATCCACCTGAAATAGAAATGGCTTTTAATGACTCATCTATCTCGACACCCCAACTAGAAATATCTCCCAAGCATAGCTCATCAAGTGTTGGAAATTCTGAGCAAGTAATTCATTCGAGCGAACCGGTGACAAAAAAGACTAGCAGAAAAAAGAAGGTCAGTTCTAGTGTGGAATTATCTAAAGGTGGAGATCTATCAGAATCGAAAACTGTACATCTTTCTATCTTAAATAATCAGTCTACCTCATCAGTGCCAGAAAATGAAGTGCAAGCCAGAATGTCACATTTGTGAAAATATGCTAAAGAGCTTCAAGCTGAATCCTGAATTCGAATCAATTCCTTTTCAAGATATTCAGCATAATCTAAAACTTTGAGAAATTCATCTTTGAGGTTTTGCCGTGTGTCCCAAACCTTAGAATGGAACTCTAATATTTCAGTATCTGGAATGAGATTAGGATTAATCACGTGTTTTTTTTTAATTCTGTATCTATCTCTTCGGAAATAGAAGGAATTGCACTAACATGATGTACCTCAAGCTCATTTTCAACTCTATGCATAGTAACTGGGATGATGAAATCTTTTCCGTTGCAATGAAGCCTCATTTCGGATTTAGCCCAATCCATCGCACAATCATGTTTTTTAAGGAAGGGATTACTCAATATAACCATAGACTTTTCGTATTCAATAACTGCAAAATCTAAATGAAATACACAGCTGGGAGCTAGGGTTAATGGTACATTATAAACCATTCCAATAGATTTAGTCAGAACAGTGGCCGCCCCCTTGAAATAATGAGTAGTACTTTTATTGATTTTTAAACCCAAGCATTCGGCAATGTCCCTAGACATAAGTAAAGTGTTTGAGCCAGGATCAACTGTAATTGCCGAAAGTACTAGACAATTGATTTTACCCCTCACAGTTGGAACATCTATCACATCTTTATCTTGAACAAAGTTAATTTCCATATCTTCGATTATTTCTTCATCCTCAGTCTTGCCTTGTGGGAGGTTATCAGCGGGATTAGAATTCTGGATGATTCTGCGTATAATCCCTTCCAATAAAGCAGAATTTTCAAGCTCGCTTTGAATTATCTCACAAATTCATCGTTCTAGTAAAGTCGAAGTGGGATTTTGCGATCCTTGAAGAGGGGTTCGATTCTCCTTACCCTCTGAAAAATATGCATCTTCCATGTCTTTGGATCAGGATTGTTTATTGGATGTTTTCTTAATGAGTACTCTAGGTCGATCTATTTTTTTTTAATCCTGGATACATTAACATTGGATTCCTTATCAGGTACATCATCATCAATTTCATCATTGCCTTCTTGATCAGAAATAGCAGATTCATCAGGAATTTCTTCTGTATCAGAGTGGCTTTGTTGGAACCCATTGGCAAAATTCACATGACCGGTTCTTTTCCTAGAATTAGAAATCATATTCTTAATCACGGGACAACTATGATAAGTGTGGCCCAGCTTTTTACAAATTTCGCATTTACGTTGGAATGGTCTAGTATTTACTCTAGGGGTTCTGACCACGTTTATTGACAGACTCGGTGAGTTTGACAATCCCTCAGGTTGATCTAATTTATTTGCAAGGTTGATAATTGCATAATCAATTTCCATCGGTTCAAATACTCTATTGTCTTCAATCTCAAGGCCCATATCTGCGTAATTTTTCAGCTCTTCATAATATTTGGCTTTCTCAGTTTTTGGATGGAAATTTTGATATTCATATATTGGAGGATTTGTAATTCGTTGATGTGATTGAGATTTCGGTTGCTGAACAATTTGCTGGGGAGGTTGGAGCATGGGTTGTTGAACGATTTGCTGAGGCGGTTGAAATACTGGCTGTTGAACGATTTGCTGAGGTAGTTGGAATGCGGGTTGTTGTACGATTTGTTGGGGTACCTGAGACACCATCCCATTCATATTATTCGCACTTCCGTAATTAAATGAAGAAGGCCTACGTTTGAGCCACAATTTATTGAGATCGGTGAAAAATGCATTGTAATTTGCAGGATTTGCACTTTCCATTCGATTGAAAAGGTCATCAGGTAAATGATTCATAAGGAATGACAAGGCATTAGCATCGTCATCGGCAACACCCAATAATAGGGGGCGTATTCTCATCTCATATGTTTCCGGCGTATCATTAGGTAAAAATTTTTCGTAAGCTAATCTCTGGAAAGCAACTTGCTGTGTTCCGTCTGATATTTATAATGTAACCATGCAATAAAGCGAGCTGGAGTATCAATATTATTTCCAGCATGTTGATCGGGTACATCTGCATATTTTCGACCAAGTCTACTTTTTAAAATAGCTACTTTATTGGCATCATTGAGATTAGTTATCGCAGGAATAGCTAGTATTGCGTGAATTTTATTATACCATTCATCGGGCTGAACCTGTCCATCATAGAATTCAACATTTGCGAGTAAAGGTGTAATACCAGTTAAGTCACCTATAGCTGTCATATTTGGTAGATTATTCTGAAGCGTTAAAATTTGCTGATTTAAATTTATTATTCTTAGCCGGGAATCCTTTTCTTTATTTTCCCACTTTTTATGTTTCACCTTTTGCTTGACATGCTTACCCTTCCTCTTTGCATGCTTTCTATGCCAATCTTGTAAATCAGCTTGACATGTTTGCAATTGTCCCGTCTGGAAATTATGGGCATGATTAAGAAGATCGAAATTATTATTTGCAGTATCCAACCGAGCCTGTAATTGTATAATAATTTGTGCATCTCCCTGAATTTGGGCTTGAAGTTGAGTTGCTTGATTATTCAACCCCGCAATCACCTGACCATATTGCTGATACTGGGTTTGTGCTTCGTCATTTTCCCAGTCAGCGATTTCTTTCAATCTATTTGCGGAACTAGTGATAATATTAAGTTTGGTCAAAATATCTCTCTGATTCAATTGAGAAGATTGTGGCCCTTGAAAATGATCATCAATATCTCTACATTCATCCTGAACCGTTTCAAAAATGTTATTGAGTTCATTGGGCCTAGGTGGTTGAATTGGATCAGACATTGAAAGTTTATTATACTTCCGAGAGGTAATTTCTCGAATTTTCTTTTTTAATACGAGCACTTCCTCTTCGAGTGTAGCCAACTGTTGTTCTTGAACAAGTATATAACTCTCTGTTTTATCTACATCCTTTAAAGCAGACCGGAGACGCTTATGCAAATCAGATAGCTGGGATTTGAGTTCCTGGATCTCTTTTTCATGAGCTATGATTGTGGTATCTTGAAATGAAATGGTCCTACTGCATTGTTCTAGCTCTTTTATGAGAACGCGAATTTTTTTCTCGTTTGTTTGATTTATAATTGTCTCCGCATTAAGTTCCTTCCTCAACTCGTGATTACTTTTCAGCAATGCTAAATAAGCTGGATCGAAATTGAAACTCATGACAAAAAATTCCGCTTGGTTTATAGTATTGATTATAACATTTCGCAATCATGGCAATGAGTGTACCTAGTATTATAATCAGTGCAGATGAGGAATTAAAATTCGTTCTTCGTTTAATCTACTATCACGTACCTGGTTTTTATACAACCACAAAACAGTTACAAAAAGCTTGTTGGAGAGAAGGGTACGATCATTTTTCCCTGCAAGATATCGCAAAATGGTTAAAGCACCAGTATGTTAATCAAATATTTCTCTTCCACAAAAATGCAAAGCAGGGGCGGGATTCCAGAAGATATCTATACCAAACAAAGTACATCAGTGTGATCTATTAGCCCATGGTTGTGATGATCAGGATGGTGAAAAAATATATCGTTATACATTAGTGGTTATAGACGTTGCTACACGTTATAAAAGTGGACGCTCATTAACATCGAAGAATAGTTTAGAAGTTTGGGAAGCTATCGAAGAAATTTACAATGATCCTAACAATCTTCACACATGGCCGGAATTATTGATGCTGGATGGTGGTAAAGAATTCTCCGGACACTTTGCAAGAGGAATGGAACGTCATAATGTACCTATTTGGGTTGTTGATCTTTATAGTTTCGAAAGCCTAGCATTGGTTAAAAGATTAAAACGAAGTTTGGCGAAAATAGTATATGATATTCAATATGCTATAGAATCTAAATTACCAGTAGGGGAGCGTTCGACATTATGGAATAAAATTCTCGAAGTAATTTTTGATGATATGAATCGTACTCCAACACGTCTTATCGGTATGGCCCCAATTGATGCAATGAAGTTGGAAAAAGTAATATCTAAACCTTCTATAAAACACAAAAGACCCATTGGGGAAAACGAAGAGCAAATACCGAAAGGGACTACTGTTCGATACTTATTAAAACCCGGCGAGTTAGAAGGTGGACATACACGTAGAGTGACTGATCCATACTGGAGCCTGCGAGTTTATAAAATCAGAAAAGTCGTTGTTGGAAAAAATCCGCCACAGCCAGTTTTATATTATCTTGAAAAGGAACCAGTTGAATCCACAAAACATTTAATGGGACGTGATCCTCGTAGACCATTCAAAATGGAAGAATTGCAAATCGTAGATATGGAAAAATTAGAATACCCACCAGACGAATTTATCCAAAAATATCATTATCAAACCGTTAACCATGTAACTTCAAAACCAGAGCATTTTCGAAATGCGCCATTGTCAATTGGAACAGTCTTGGAGATAGCCATTCTTGGTTAAAGCTTCTCTTATAAAAGATTCGATATCTGCGAAATATGGTATTTCAATGAGATATATGCCTTCTTTTTTGCATAGATCCCGCTTTTTTTGATCACGCCTCCTCTGCTCATCCAAATCTATTTGACCTCTCTTATGAAACATTGGATTGAGAGCATAGTGTTGTTCGCCATTAAATTCAAATGCCAGTTGCAATTTCTCATTGTACCCATCAAGCTGTAATCCTTCTAAGAACTTAGGCCGGCAAGATGGAAATTCTTTCCCTAACAAATCTTTGAATATATATCGACAGGTTCTTTCAGGTGTATGAGGACATAGAGGACACCAGTCATACCTTTTCGTAATAACTTCGAGTGGCATTTCCCATAAATGATTCTTATGGCACGAAAATAAGAAAGTTGTAGGACCAGTTTGTATGTGACATTTTCCTCCACGTTTTTCGGCGTAAGTTTGAGCTTCTGCAAGATTCGACATGTTTATACTCATTTCTAGGAAAAATTTGCAAAAAAATATAGTTAGTATCAGAATTATGTATATACTATTGATGAATCAAACCACCAAAAAAAATCTTAGATGATGTTGTACACATTTAATGAGGCTGTGTAAGTGTTATTTTTAGAATTGTGACTAATATTTTATCTCAGAAATTATACCAGAATGAAGTACTATTATATATATCATATCGATGAAGTTAAACCACCAAAAAAATCTTTAGATGATGAAGACGCTCCAAAGTGGCCATTCTATATGGGAGTTTTTGGAAGATCAAACACTGGTAAAACCAATATGGTGGTAGATCTATTTTTCGGAGATAAATACTATGATCTCAAAGAAAAATCAGAGAAAATTGGCGAACGTCATATACGTTGCAATGATATTGTATTAGTAACTCGCCATCCCAATGAACCCAAATACCGATTACTTCGAAATTTCTATAAGAAAATAGCAGATCCTTCCAAACCGTACTATGAGGACGTTACATTTACTGCAATTACCCCTGATAAAATTCCAGATCTGAAACAATTTAAAAATCCAAAAAGACGGACTGTTTTAATTTTTGAGGATGTGTGTACTGAACCTCAATCAATTCAAAATCATATCATTCCATTTTTCACCAGAGGTCGCCACAGAAATGTTTCCGCGATATATATTTCACATAAGTTCACTCAAATGTCAAAAATTATGCGTGAAAATTCATCCCATCTTGTAATGTTTGATGGTGGGGGGTCTACAGAAGATATTGCACGAATTATAAGACAATACATAGAAGAAGATCCACGCAAAGCTTCTAGAGTTATCAATAACTATTTGCGAAACCGTGAATTCATTGTCTTCGATAATACTGTACCAATTTCCGATCCTATGTCTATTAGACTTGGTTGGATGAACCCTCTAGACTTGGAAAAAGAAATCAAGTTATTGACTGCATAATAAAGATGTGTCTCAACACTAACTTCGCTATTAAATTATATCCTACAAATCGTTGTAATATGGGTCAGAGACCCTATGCTCCGCATATACATAATTGGCACTTGAGTATCGGAAGCATAATTTATTTATTTTTTTTTTCCTGATATTTCTGTCTATATAATATATCATACATCCTATCTGCCACTCATATTTTTGAGATGATCGAGTCCTGCCGTATTTGAAGTTAGAGTGGATGTGTAAAAATATATTAGGTATCGATACATTATTGCGAAGCAATGATCCTTTGGATCTATCTACACTAGGGGATTTTTGTGTTGTATGAAATGAGTTTGTATGCAAAAATATATAGATTTAAATGTGGTTGAGTCGTGCTAGAGTCGTGCTAGAATTTTTTCTATATAATTATATGTAAAATATCATACTTGTGCTAGAGTCAAGCTAGAATCACACTAAAAATATATTAAATCATTATATTAAAATATAGTAAATCATAATATTAAAATATAGTAAATCATAATATTAAAATATAGTAAATTATTTTTAACTACCGCTAATTCGATTTTTTAGAAAAAAAGCTATTAATCATCACGAAATAGCAGTGAATAAAAGTCTAAAGTACCAGCCCTCGAGGGATACCTTAGGTGATTTTATTTTAAAATATATATGAATAAGTTATATAATAAATAGATATATTAACCAGATAAATAGATATGTGTATTATACATTACTAACTTGACGCATTTCTTCTCGAACCGCCCATAATAATTTATAATGTTCAGCTAATTGTGAAGCACAGAGACCATCGGGTCTATACATATATTCCAACCATTTTTGAGATATGATATTTACAGCTCGGATCTTTTTTCCAACTTCTCTTGCACGTTGAATTTTTTTGATAGCATTGGACATCCACAATTCATAACGACGAATCGCATCTTTTTCAAAGTAGGAGTTACTAGCTTCTGATCTACTTTTAAGTTCCATATAGTCTTTATGACTAATATCACAATATGCGTTTCCTGTGCAATTTGTGCTCCAATGTTTATCCATGAAATGACGAAATCCACACTCATAACCACCTCCGATTCTAGAATAAACGAGATTGTTACATGAATAACATATTGCTATACTTACACCTACAGCATGACCAAGATCGCCTTCCCATAAATATTTCATTTTTCTGGCAATAAGATATCGCTTTTTATCGTCAGTCAAACGATTATTATTCTTATAATTCGTCAACTGATCCCAAATTCGTTTATCCAATCAGATGGAGTTTCACCTTTACGGATTACTGGAAATTGACAGTTATCTCTCCATTCAATATCGCTCAAAACTGGACATTTATCCGTATAGACCATATTTAATGATTAAGATAATGTTAATGTTTTTAGAGATTATGTGATTTATATCGAATTTAAGGATTTAGACCTATTAGATTTAATAACTTTATACTCTAGAATAAGTGGATTCATTTTTGTGTAAATTCTAGTTGAGAAATTTAGTAATACTTATGGAAAAAATCGAAATATATACACATTTAATATGCATGATTTTTAACAAGAATCTAAACCATGTGTAGTTAATCCAAATTTAGGGATCCCTGCATATAGTCGCACAAGACATCAACTGACCATATTTGCACGATGTAGATGTTCTATGAACTTAGCCAAATTA